>PVHX01006576.1:0-100058 GCA_004024805.1 Geosciurus inauris | reverse complement strand
GTGAGGTGCTAAGCAACTCAGTGAGACCTTGTCTTTAAATAAAATACAAAATAGGGCTGGAGATGTGGCTCAGTGGTCGAGTGCCCAAGTTCAAACCCTGATACCCATAGGAAATTTTAAAAAGATGTGACCTTAGAAAAGAAACTTCATTTGTTTGAACTTTCAATTTTTCATCTAAAAAAGAAAAAGAGGATGGTTTGGCCACTGTCTCGTAATTGTGTATAAAATTGATTTGTAGCTCACTGTAGTAAAAGGACGTGGCTCTTGTGCTGGTAACAAGAACTATGGTGGCAGTGGGTTGGCCACATTTTAAGAATTCCATTATGCTAATTGAGAAGCTATGGTGGTTGAAAAGTAGATCATTTTATCACTCTATTTGATTTGTATATGATTTTGTTTTGCTTTGATTTGTTTGTTGCTTTTAGTTTTATTAACTAAAAACATCTCATTGCTATGTGATTTTCCAGGGTAAAAGAAGACATTCAGAAAACTATTTCTTTTAAGATTTCTTTTAATTTTAATTAAGAATATTTTATTTTCTTGGGCTGGGGTTGTGGCTCAGTGGTAGAGTGCTTGCCTAGCATGCGTGAGGCACTGGGTTTGATTCTTAGCACCACATAAAAATAAATAACAAGAAAAAATAAACGTCTATCAACAACTAAAAAAAATTTTAAAAAAAGAAAGAATATTTTATTTTCTTATTATACCTTGGAGGGTAACTTAGGGGATCAATTTTATTAACATGCTTTGAGACACATGCAATGTGAGACATATAATTGATTTATAAGACAGTTAACTTTGTCTAGATTTGTGCTGCTTTTAGCCTGATACCCAAGAGTCTTGCTCTACTGTGGTCTGTTGAGAGATCTGGATTCAAAACCTACAGGTCCACATAATTTTTTTGGGGGGGCTGTGTTTTAGAACCAAATCTTGTAACAATGACAGAAACAACAGGAGTGGTGGAATAAACTGACTCTTCAGTAGTCTCTACCTGTTGACCTTAGGCACTGTTTCAAGGGAGAGATTTCAGTATTCTTGGAACAACAAAGCAGGAAATTTTGGACTCAACACTATGGCATATAAGTTGTTGAACTAGTAATAAATATATTTATATAACTTATGCATATGGTATAGTATATATATGCTATATGTGTGTGTGTGTGTGTGTGTATAATTTTATTTGGTGGTACAGTGATCCCACTTGCTAATATTAACAATGTACACATACAACTCTTTCTAAAGAACAGAAGAAAATGTAGATAATTTATTACCAAAGGTTATAGCACAAAAAAGAATGTTAGTTTTATATTAAATAAATATAAAATTATAAAAGATGCTGTGCAGTTTAAAATTGAATGATATTTTGAAACAAAATTATTAATTCATGGTCTTTTAATGCCCATCACCTCATGTGTTGAGGCATGGAATCCACCTTAACATCTTCAAATGTATGCAGCCAATTTAATATTTATTTTAGAATTATACACCAGATTGTATGTTTGAATAGTGCAGTGTGCTGTGAGTTTTAGGTAAATTTGTGCTGAGCTTGATATACAATACTAGAATAGTGTTCTATAATAGTACAACCAGGAGAGATCCCATATTCATTGGAAACACACAGTCACAGTAATGTTAATTCATGAGTATCTATAAAACACAGTTGCAGCAGCAACAGTTCTTATATAGTAATGTAGTTCTGAAGAGCGATTATATGATTGAGATACAAAATGAATGTTGAAAAATATTTCAATGAATGCCTAGATTACTATTAGGTAATTGTTTTAATAATGATAAGAGCCATCCTGAAGTGCTAAGCATTATATACACTCTTCAAGTCTTATAATGCTCACAGATGCTGTGTGGAGTGGTAACTATCATGACCACATTTATTTTATGGAGATGTTCAAGTTCACAAGGGTTGGTAAGAGAGGCAGATGTTTTGGAACAGTCTTCATCAAACTTATTTTCTTCTTTTGATATATATTATGCCTGTAAAAATGATTTCTTTTGACTTGAAAGTGTAGAAATGCCCTGCAATTGTCTTTTAACAAGTTTTGGGAAGATTATCTTTTATAAGGATTAAGGAATGTCTTATAAAACTCAAAAAGAGCTTGAACCAAAAATTTAAACAGGGATCTTTGTATTTGCATATTTTTCCAATTTTCTATATTAAAAGAAAATGGCATCTGGGTTCATCTGCTCATTTACATCTATCCAGTGTTAAGAAACACTGAATGTTTTACCTGATGACAATTATTTTATGTTTATGACTTCCACTGTTATCCTCCAAAAGGTTTATTCTGTTAATATTGCAAATATCAGGTTGTGATTACCCAATTTTGTACATCCTCAGTTAGATTATATGTTTCAAAATTTTAGGTACAAATGTTTCCTATGCACTCCTTTTTAAGTTTTGTTTATGATTTTTAAATATCATGGATAATGTTCATATATTTGAGGTTTTAATTTAAAATATTGAGGTTTTAATGAGTGCATATTAGATGTATAATGCTTTGTGTTCATATCAAAATTGAATTTATTTTCTTTTTCTTTTGTCTATTTCTATTTTTTATTTTATTGAGACTATAACTTGCCTACCTTTCTATGTTTATCACATTTATATACATTACGGATACTTTTCATTATTTCAAGAAATGTTAAGTCTGAATGTACAACTACCAGATTCTTCATCCTTTGGAAGAAGAATGGAAATTTCTATCTCAATTCTATAATGTTTATTGGATCTCATTACCTTGCTTGTAACAAATTCATCTCTTAGCTCTTGGGTCCCTCTTGGTGTCATCTCAAGCTTCATTTCAACTCTTCCATTCCTCTGTCCCTACAAGATTGGGCTTTATTTCTTGAACCTGATCACTCCTGTGCCTGCCCTTTGTGACTGCGTTACTCCTTTTGGTCTTGCATGTAACTATTCTCACATTTACCTGCAGTTATTAGTGTTCTTCCTATCTTGGATGCAAGCACAATTTGTCGCCCTTTCATCCTAGTATTTATTTAGCTAATCTGGATGGGACTTTTTTTTGGTCACAATTCTGGTCAACTGTCATACCCAGTAAAGTGGTCAACCTGCCAGAGAAGTTCTTTTATTTCACGACACTGCTTGAGGAGCTATATTCCACTATCAGTCTCTTGTCAAAACTAAGATTTTTTTATATTCTGGGATAATGAATGTTCTGTGATAACAGACACATATTTCTACTTTTCAGAGTAAACTCCAAATACTTGTTTTATATTCAGAGGATCTGTTTATGGTGTTCCTCAACTGAAGTTATTCCTCCCTCTTTGTATCTCATAAAAATTTATATTCTTCAGATGTGCATGGTGGCACTACCTGTAATTTCAGTAGCTCTAAACCCTGAGGCAGGAGAATTTCAAGTTTGAGATTAGCCTCAGTGAAATCACCCATTGAAAAATGAAAATAAATAATAAAAGGGATGGGGATGTGACTCCATAGTAGAGCACCCCTGGGCTCAGTCTCTAGTAACATATATATATATATATATATATATATATATATATATATATATATACACACACACACACACACATACATACAGATATATATATAACCTCTATCTCTATCTATATCTATATCTATCTATCTCTCTCTCTCCATATATATATATATGGAGAGAGAGAGGGAGAGAGAGAATCTATCTCCTGTGCAGATTCACTGTTATGTGAGGGAGCCTTACCTAAAATCTGCTAAGGTCTATAATCTCCTTGTCTTCTTCACTTTGCATTCCCCAGATCAATCTGCACCAAATCATGCTTTGATGTTTAAGTGAAAAATTCTGAACTGATAAGCACAAAATTGTTAAAAATTAAATCCTTGACTTTTCAAGGTATTTCACTTTTCAAATCAAACATTTCAATACTTTATAATATTTTTCTAATGAGCACATTCTACTTTGATAACTGGAAAAATTTTAAAAATTAAGCATTATTAGGTTTGTACTCTAGGAGTAGCTTTATGAATGAGTTCCAAAATCATTACATCTAATTGGACTAAAATGTTTCAATTATTAAATATGCTTTTATTGTGTTTCATTTTGAAAATAGCCATAAAGGGGATATAGAAAATTTTAATCTTTTTGTGTCTACTTCTTTAATTAAATTCTGTGTTTACTTTCTCATCATAATTATTTCCTTTATTCTTTTATCATACAATGTTATGTGGTACACATAAAATAGTTTTATTGCAATTAGAATAGTACTCCTGGTAATTAATAAATAATTTCTCAGATGTATCTCTAAAAAGGTCTAAAAGCTGTGGTTATATTTTTAATTATAAATGCTACTTCACATTTTTTCTAATTATGTTTCTCTCTTGTTTTCCTCATTCCTTGAGACTTCAGTCTTTTCATTTAGATCTATTTTTCTCATTTCTCACAAGCATTAATTAGTTGCAGAAATCATAGGCTATTTTGTAGCTTATCCACATCTTCATTGATGGCTCTTTACTTCCTTCTCCATTGTTTGCTTCATTAACTTAGCAGGAACCAGGTAAACAATGTCAAATGAGCAAAGTATATTACCATTAAAAGGTAATGTATATTACGCTCAAAGCATAAATGGGTGCATATAAAGCTTTACAAATGAAAATTAATCTATTTGGAATTAGTTATGATTGAATGTAAAATGTTCTCAAAGATTTACACACCAGTTTTTAAGCTCTCCTCCCTTTCCTCAACACAGTAACTTTATGTTGAAAACAGAGAACTGACATTGCTATCTTGGTCATCCCTTTCATGAACCTAGGCAAGTGTTTTTCATATTTGTAGAAGGAATACAGTTGTTGGTCCTGAGGACAGAGTGTAAAAAAAAGAGAGAGAGAGAAAGAGGAAGACTCCAGTCACCATAAAACTTTCACTTTAATAGAATGAGAAAGAAAATGAGCAAATAAATAGTTTGTCATTTAATGCTCCATTCTCAATTTAAATTTCCATAGTGACCCTATTGAACTGGCAAACTTCCCCCTTGCCGTGATGTTTCCATGCTTGTGCCCCGATTACTCTCCATAGCACTTTTTCATCTTTTATGTGTTTTATTATGTAATTAAGTTAATTAAGGGTAAAATGATCACTGTGCTTTTGAGAAAATATTGTGAGGTCAAAGACAAGAGTTGAGTCTGGGAGAGTGCTTTTAGAAGCTACTCCAATAATCCAGAAGAGATGACAAAGTCTTGAACCAGGTTAGTGGCAGAGGAGGTTGTACTAAAGTGGCTGGATTTAGAATATATCTGAAGAAAATGTCAAGCACTTTTGCTTCAGATTGAGAAAAAGAAAGATGAATCAAAAATAACTCTATTTTGCTGGAGCAATTAGAAAAATAGAATTTCAGGTAACTGGGATGTGGAAGACAGAAGGAGGGACTCAGGAAGTGAAAGAATTAGGGGTTTAGCGTGCTCTTTAAGAGGGAGTGGAGAGTGAATGTTCTAGAAAAGTAATGTATAAACCAGTCATGGTGGTGCACACCTATAATCCCAGCATTGGGGAGACTGAGACAGAGGATTTCAAGTATGAGGCCAGTCTCAGGAGTTTAGCAGCCCTCAGCAATTCAGCAAAGTCTTCAGCAACTTAGTGAAAGCCTGACTTAAAATGAAAAATGAAAAGACTAGGCAATGGAATTCTGTGATGAAGTACTCCTGGATTCAATCCCCAGTACAAAATAACAATAACAATAATTAATAATAATAACAAAAATGACAACAGCAAGGACAACAACAACAATAATGATGTATGATTTTAGGGCCAACTTGAATTTAGTTGTCATTGGTTAAGTAAGACCACATACTGGGAGCATGTGTTTTCTTTCAAATATGTAAAGATGCTCGTGTACAAAGGTAAACTTGAGATTTTTCTAACTCTGTAAAATGAAGTGAGAGAAGGCAAGAAAGTTGCAACTGTGTGCAGGAAAAATGATTTTAGTAATTATAAACTCTGCGGTGGGTCAGAAGAGAAGAATGGACAAAAGCATGGGAAGGGTCATGAAGAAGATTTTGATGGGGTGGAAGAATTGCTGGGAGCTGGGATGTAAGAGGGAATGAGCTGAGATTTGAGATCATGGACACCTATAGCTATTAGTAGTAACATGAGCTAGTGTATCACTTTAGAAATGAATGGCTGATATTGGTGGAGAAAAAGATCTTTGTCATCAAAATTATTGAAAATATAGTCTATATGGATATCAAAATCACCATGAATTCTGTTGAATGACAATGTATGAGATGTAGTAACCATTGAGCAATAAATAGGGAAAAGTTCTATAGATGTCCATAAAAAGAAAGAATGGGAAAGATCAATGATATAAGATTTTAAAATGGCTGTTTTTAGGGGGAAGTGACAGAGAATTGAGACCTCTTTTCTATTCTAAGCTCACAACTCCCACTGGAGAGGACTGCAAAAGCATTATCATCAGAGATCATGCAAGTTTGGTTAGAGCAGGGATGTGAAGGCAATGAATATACAGTTATAAGTTGTGCATTGAATAGGAAAGGAAAACTCTTCATCACTAATTTAGATATGCCTGCTTTCAGAAATACTGGAAATTATGCTGATGGCTCACCAAAATGTACTGAACTACTCAGAAGTCTATCTACACTGTGATAGTTGTATCTTTTGATATTTATCAAGATAACAAGTTAGTCAAGTCAGTGCAGTAGTAGGCAGGCCAGGAGAGTGAGTAAGAACACTTGAAAAGTGAAAATGTTATATAGACAGTTTAGTATTCTTAAAAAAATATATTCATATTATTTTTCAGATACACAAATATTTATATATGTATAATTTTGTATTCACATCTAGAAATATTAATGAAGGATTTTTTATACAATATTTTAAAGTATTTTTCAGAATAAATTATATAAATCATGAATTCATGTATCAGTAATCTTACTTAGTAGTTGCCTGGACAAAACACCATGATCAAAATGTTCACTCCAGAAGGTATTTCAGTGAATATACACATGGTACATGTAAAATTTTTCTAGCAGAAAGTCATAAAGACAAGGATAAACCACAAAATATGATGTCAAGTGAAATAAGTCAAATATAAGAGAGCACATTGAACAATTCCACTTATTTGAACTGTTCAGTAAACATAAACCACAGTTCAGGAGTGTATAATCAGTTACCTGGAGCTGGGATGTGGGAAGGAGAATGACTGCCAAGAGGGATTAGGGATCATTTGAGATGACAGAAATGCTCTGAAAATAGATTGTGGTGATGTCTGAAGAGTTCTGTAAATTTACTCAAAATCAACTAAAAATGCACGACTTGTAGGCATTTTGATACATAAAATTAATTAAATTTTAAGGTATGTTAAAAGGAGAAGAAAATGTTTAAAACTAATCTATTAATGTAACAAAACTAGGACAAAAATGATATGTAATACAAGTGGATTTAAGAAGGAATAGCAATTATGTGATATTAGGGTTTTTGTTCTTTTTTTATTGTCAGTGATCTAATTGTAATAGTTATGCATTATATCCTTTTATTCTGAAATCTAATTGATGAGAATTTTCCAATGAAAAATAATTTAAAGGAGGCAAAAGTTATATGCATAACTTTGCTACTATTAGGGAAAATGCCTTGGTAAGCAGCTATGTGCAGTACTGAATGGATGAACACTCAGTGAATTATGCAATGTTTCTTCTGTAGAATTCTATGCAATATGATTATCCTAGTGTTTAGGAAATAAGTGCAATAGTGCTGAAGGTGGTATGCTCTGTATTTTAAACTATGAAAATACATTCATGCCACAAAAATGCAAAAGTTAAAAAATACTAGGAAATTATGAGGCTGTTGGTTCATTTGTTTATGTAATGAAACTATCATTTCTTTTTAGAAATCAAATCTCGTTTTAGTAATGAGATATTAAAATGTAAAATATTGATGATAGTTCTCATTTCAAAATGAAAAGAAGTTCCAATTGGAAGGTAAAATAATTAGTATTTCTAACTTATTAAGGCCTCGTGCCTGAAAATTTGATCATTTTGTTAGGGCATCAAGCATAATATCGAATAGTATTTTAAAGTAAATTTTTAGTAAACGGTATAGCTACATAAACTTATTGATCATAAGCAGAGAAAATTATTGTCAACTTTCAATAAAATATTTTTGTTTTATTCATAGGTGATTTTTTTGGTATTAAAATGCCTTCATTTGTGTATTCAACAACTATTTATTTTCATCTAAATTGTTCCAGGTGGTATTATAGGCTTATAGGAGACATTTTGAGTAAAACAGACATTGGTTACCATTCCTTCTGCATTTGCATTATACTGCAAAAAAGGAAAGAAAAAACATCAAGGAAAATATGTAAATTGTGTAGAATATTTTTTAAAGGGATAAGTGTTATAAAATTGTAGGATGGGGTGAAAGGGATCTGGTGGGCCAACTACAGGGAAAGGTTGGATTATGGGTCAGGAGAACTTCATTGTGCTGGTAAACTTGAGCCAAGACTTGAAGTAGCAGGGAACCTGATCAGTTGGTTATGGGGCGGAAAGTATTTCAGGAAGAAAGGAAGCTAGAGAAAAGGAGGTAGGACTGCACATTTTAGCAGGGGTATGCTAGCATGCTCATGGAATGTCTCGCAGGCCATTGTGGCCAGAATAGAACAAGTCTGTGGGAATTAATCTCAAAGAAATAAGAGAGGCCTTGCTTGTCCCTAGAGGACACTGACTTTATTCTGAATGAAATGAGGAGCAGTTCCAGACTCCTGAACAGAGAAGTTCAGCATTGCATGTTGAGCCTTTTCTATTAACAGGGTCAAGAATATATTGATAGTGGGGCACTGGAGTGGGGTAAGAGGGAGGCTGGAATGGTGGTGGAGGTTGAAGCAGAATTCTGTTACCTGTTAAATTTTGCAGTAATTCAGATAAGCAGGACTCATATCAGAGTGATGTCAGTAGAAGTGGGATGAAATGGTTAAGTTTGATTCATGTTGAAGGACATAATGGGCAGGACGTATGGTGTGAGAAGATGATGCCAAGGTTTTTGACTTACACCAGTTGAACTGTCCTCACCTGGGATGACAAGTCTGCAGGAAGAGTAAAACTAAGAGGAAGGACTATATTTTTGAACATGTTGCCCTTAAAATTCCTCTTTGTTGTCTAGGTGGAAATGCCTAGTAGGCACTTGAATATATAAATCTCAAATTCAAGGAAGAGATCTAGGCTAAAGACATAAATATGACAGTTGTCAGAAGACAAATGGCCTTTAAAGCCACTGAACTGAAAGACATCATCAATGGAGTGAGTGAAATAGAAAATAGCTCCAAGGAGAGAAACCTGTGGCAGACCCAGCATATTAAAATATAAGGGGGAAGAGGAGAAACTATGAAAGGAGACTGAGAATGATTAAGGCATAATGATGCACAAGAGCATAGCTTCTAGAAGTCAAGTGATCATGTCAGGGAAGGAGGCAAAGATAACTGTGTATAATGCTGCTGCTCCTATAGATCAAAGTAAGATGAGTTAAAAATTGACACTATATTCAACAACCGGAAGGCCAGCATGGGTAAAAGACTCATAATTTACTGTCCAAACTAGCACATTTTTGGGAACTGAACAGGGATAATGAAAGGAATTAACAATGTCCTAAATAAACAAGGCATATTGTTATTATAGTTGTTCATGGTCTTCACCAATAAATAATAAGTAGATTTAAAACAAAACAAAACAAAAGTTTTCATGGAACAGTAAGAGCAATAACCTCTTTGAGATGCAGTTAGGAGAAAATAAAAGATTTTACTGTGAACACTTCTGAACAATTTGTCTCTAAAACCTTGAGGTGAAAGGGAGCATGGTAGTTGTTCACACCAGATGAGGCAAGCTGTGAAAGTTCAGAATGAAGTGTAAGTTCTCCTGTAGGGTGTGGAGGGTGCTCATAGGATCGTGGTCTTGTGGGAGATTTTGGAGCATGAAAAATAAAAGCAGGTTATTTTTACCCAAGATTAACCATTACAGGATATTAGTTATCTTAAAGAATGGATGGCCCTGGGCAGAAAATTAAAGCCCAACTAGGGATGACAGTGAAGAATACTGAAAATACCACAGTATTCCAGTGATCCAAGTTAACATCATTATTAATGGAATATGATATGATGCAACAGAAATACAGTATCATTTCTATGATAATCCTGCTACAGTGCAATAACTTCAATCTAACCATGAAGATACATCAGACAACCTCAAATTGAGAAACACTCAATAGTATAATTAGCCTATAATGTTCAAAGGAGCAAAGATTATAAAACATGAAACAAGAACAAAACCGAGGACCTGTTTCAGATTAAAAGACAGTTTATGAAAATGTCAACTAAATAAAAAAGCTATGATTCTGGATTATTTTCATTTGCTAAAAAGGGTATCATCGGGACAATTAGCAAAACTGGAGTCGGGACTTTCTGGAATAGTCAGCTTTTCTGCTGTGACTAAAAGGCCTGACAAGAACAATTTTAGAGGAGGAAAAATTCATTTGGGACTCAAAATTTCATAGGTCTCATTCCAAAGACCACTAATGTCCATTGCTCTTGGCTAGAGGTTAGACAGAAAACCATGGTGGAAGGGCATGACACAGAAAACTTGCTCAGTTTATGGCATCAAGGAAGCAGAGAGAGAGAGACTTGGCTCACCAGGGATGAAATATATACCCCAAAGGAATGCACCCAGTGATCCATCCCTTCCAGCCACATCCAACCTAGTAACCTACAGTTACCACCCAGTTAATTAAAGGAGATTAATGCTTTGACTAGGGTAAAGCTGTCATAACCCAGTCGTTTGCCTCTGAACTTTCTAATACATGAGCTGTTGGGGAACACCACAGATTCAGACCATAACAAGGACTGAGGGTTATTTGGAAGTAATAGATCAGTCTTTATTTCTTTTAACTCAGATATTTGCATTGTCAGCATGGAGATAGATTTTTATAAGAAATACACACAAGAGTTGGTATTAGGGAAATGATGGCATCACTGTTAGCAACTGATATTTACAGCTTTGTATGATTCATTTTCTTGGAAAAAGAATCTTGTCTCTGTTTTAAAGAGTATAGTGTATAATAGAAAATATATGGAAAAGGGTTTTGCTGCCTCACAGTTCTAAAGCTATTGTTATCTTCTCTTGTTAATCTTCAAATGACTTAACCTTTTTTTTAACTAGTAACTTAAAAATATGGAAGTGCAATTTGTGTGCAAATTATATAATAAGTAATGAGAATATACCTTTCATTAATATATTTAAATATTTCAGTATGCTATAGAATATAAGCAAATGAGAAACAACTTACAGGCAAATTAGATTATATTAGATGAACATCTTCCCATTTCTATCTATTTTTACCAAACTGTAAAAACTGGACTAGTTGAGGTTGATGATATTCTGAACTTTCTGTGATTTTATGATATATCTTCTTTTTACCAAAATAATGCTGTGATCTTTCACACTTTCGTCTTTTATACTCTCTTTTCAACTTATGCTTGCATAGGATATACCATTCTCAAGGTGTCTTCTCCTCCTTGATAAGTTCCAAACAAGTATCTGTATGACCAGTGGCTGTCACTGGCTGAAGTTGAGTATTTTCACATGGGTGGACATTAAGCAGATATCTTTTTTCTGAACATATTGGAATTTGTTTAGAACTTTTATGAAAGCCGTTATTATTTTAATATTTAAAAATTATCAGCACCAGAATTATAAGCGTAAAATGAAATATTTTCCAATTAATATATTCTTACAGATGTGAATGTAATGCCCCTCAATAGAGCTGTCAATAAAATAAAATAGAACTTTGAAAATTTTTTTGCTAAAATCACACAGACACATGTACAATAAAAAACCTATTTAAATGGAATATGATGCTTTGCTTTCTTCTTTATTAATATGGAGGAGGAAAAAAGAATACGTGCACATTTTTTCTCCCGAACTGATATAAACAGCTTCCACATGTCAAAGTTTTACATAATGATGATTCTAAAATGGCTTAAAATTGCAACAAGTCACTTTCATTAATTCATGAATATTGAATAGCAATTATTGCTTAATAGACTTTTTATAAGACACTATTTAGAGTACAGCTGCTAAGTTGCTATAAATTCTGCTTGAATGTATCATGCAAATATCAACACCTGTGATACCTTCTAAGTATTAAGGCACATTCCATAGGGTATTCTTACTCTGATTTTTTTCTTCCTTATAGCTTTTGAGTTTTTTGTTGTTCTCATTTTGGCTCAACAAAATAGTTTCCATTTATTTCTAAAAATCAAATAGGTGTTCTATGAATATTAGAGGTTGTTTTGAGGAATAATATTTTTCAATATTTCTGGAGGTTGTGCTTATTTTGTTTCTATAAGTAAATTCATTAATTTTTTCAAGAAATATAAAGAGTAAGTGATCTAAAATCAAACTATAGTTTTATGAAACACATTTTAATGTCTGTTTATTTTGTTGGAAAGACTAAAGGAGGTAAGGTAATCTTTCAATATGTTTATGGAATTATTTATTAAAATGTTAAGTGAAATTATGTTATGTCTTCATGACTGTGCCAGGAGCTATTGTCAAACTTGATGACTAGAAACAGCAAACATTTATTATCTCACAGTTTATATGGGTCAGAAATCTAGATGAAGCTGCTTTGGGTACCTCTATACAAGGTCTCTCATGAGATTGCCTCCAACTGTTGGCTTACACTGGAGTCATTACAAGACTCGCTGAAAGATGCCCTTCCAGGTTCATCCAAGAGGTTCTTGATAGGCTTCAGCACCTCACTGGCTATTAGTCCATAGCCTCAATTCTTACCAGGTCTTAGGTGCCTAATCTTAGGGCTGCTCACACATAGTCACTTTCTCCCCTAGAATGAGTGGTCTAAGAGAGTGACCTAAAAGGAAGCTTGAAACAGCCGACCAAACCCTTCCTGCAACCTAATCAGAGAAGTGACATGTCATCACTTTAGTTCTAGTCTATGTATTAGAACCAAGTCAAACAGTTCAGTTCACATTCAAGGGGAAGGTCCACATAAAGGTGTTTGCCAAGAAACAAGGATCTCAGAGAATCAGTAGAGGATGACTACCCACTGATATTAAA
Source organism: Geosciurus inauris (assembly GCA_004024805.1). Taxonomy (NCBI): domain Eukaryota; kingdom Metazoa; phylum Chordata; class Mammalia; order Rodentia; family Sciuridae; genus Geosciurus; species Geosciurus inauris. The sequence continues at coordinate 86,956 of PVHX01006576.1, read as the reverse complement.
ATGTTACAAGGACAGAAGTGTAGTAAATTTTTTCTTTCTGGTACTATTTTATCCTTCAGAGTATGATGGGAGGGAATAATACTACAATTTATAAAAAGGAAAACAGTGTCAACATCTGTGCAACAACCCTAATTCAGATATTTCTGGTTTTGTCCTGGAGTTACTAAGCTAATTGTTTTTCTTAACATCAGTTTTTTATTTTTGTTTGTTTGAATTCTGGGAAAAAATCACAACAGAAAAAGATCAGGTTTTGTTGTTGTTGTTGTTATTGTTGTTTATTTTCTTTGCAGATTCTAATCATACATTCTTATGGTTCTAACATCCTGTGGAGGTTGGCAAGGTTTTCCCTAGTGTAATTGGTTGCCGTACTTCTGTCTGCTGTCTTCCTTGGATTTACATTAACTGTTAGCACATATGACTGTGGGGTTCACATCTATTTGTAGGAGGGTTAGGTGGCTCTGGGGTGGAGGTGGGGTATGGAGACTGTAGTGTCCAAAGCCCAGACCAGATGCATACATCTAAGGTGATTCCAAGAGGTTAATATTTTGTGATGATGACAAAGATAACTGAATCGCCAGAATGAATAATACTTCTTTTCTGAAAGTCATTCCTAGGTTGTTTCAGCAATGATAGAAAAGATATTATCGATTAATCTGAATGTTTACCATGCTTGGCAAAACACTTCACCATTACGTTTTTACCCCTTACCAGTCCCATTTATTAATCTCTTTTAAATGTCTTCCTTTTAGTATTACAGAAGTTAAAGTTTCGTATCATTAATCAATTGCTCTATTCACTTGCCAAAGAAAATCTGGAAAACAATAAAATCAGCTAAGAGTTTTGCTGTATGTATTTCTAGTACATGGTGATTTTGATAATTATTTTTGCCACAATAGCTACCCATTTATATCATTGATATCATTTTAGTAGCAATGATTTTTGCAAGAGAAAATAAATGCAATCACCTTAACCAGTTTTGTTGGAAATACATTTGTTGAAATGTCATTTTTCCTATTTAACATAAAGATACTATGACATTTTGGGAATAGTATGATCAAGACTCTGGTTTTGAACTATTTTAAATAAGATTAAGGGTATTGGATGAGAGCAATTTAGAAACGGGCTCTATTAAGCATTTACTGAGCTCTGACTATATAATGTGTATATTTTTTTTAATATTTATTTTTTAGTTGTAGGTGGACACAATATCTTTTTTTTTTTTTTTAATGTGGTGCTGAGGATTGAGCCCAGTGCCTCCCGCGTGCTACGCGAGCACGCTACCACTGCGCCATAACCCCAGCCCCTATAATGTGTATTCTTGAGCTCCTAGTCCTCCACAGACATATTTTACCTAAGAAATCACTCCTTCCTTCAGATTCCAGCTTGGGTATCCTTTTCCATCACAGAATTATGTCTCCTTCCTTGCAATATGTTTACTTAGACTGTTGTATAATTCACAATTTTTTCCCACTTTACTCTTTTCTTCAGAAGGATAAAATTCCTGTGATACTTGTTTTTATTGTTTTGCTGTTATTTCTGTGTTTATGCCAGCTTCTTTTATTCCCAACATTTCACAGATTTCACTTTACACAGTAAATAGTAGATATGCATTTTTTGAAAGAATGAAAGAGAAAACAATGAATCCATCTTCTGAGTATGCCATTAGCTCTTACCTACATCCTCCAAGAAGGTTTTTACAAACCTGTTTTCATTCCCTTCAAGTCTAACAAAAGATTAATTTTCAATTACTTTGCATTTACTAAAATATCTTGTCTTTCTGAGAGTAGTTCTGGAATCAGAATGAATGCAGGTTCTGCTTTGTAGTAGCCTTTGACAGGAGTGCCTTTTAACTATATAGAGCCTCTAACCCTATTTTAAAAACGTAGATTACAATACTTACATTATATGTTTTGTAGGAACTTAAAGAGAGTCCCTCTCTATCTTCTTTCTTTCATCAGACATCTAATAGATGCCCAATAAATACCAGTACCATTTCTCTTTACCACTGAGATATTTGTCATTGAATACTAGCAGTTCATTGCTAGGAATTCTTTTCTTTTCTTCTTTGATATGTGCAATATTACCCTATATGATTACTCTTTTCATTTAAGGGGAATATATTGAACTATTAGCATTGTATTGTACTTATAACTGGCATGTGTTTTCTAGCCTTTTAATTTCCTGCTTTTATTCTCCTGTCTCCTAAATATGAATATTCCTCATATCTCTCCTTTTATTCTTTTTTCCTCAGTCTCTGTTTTTCATAGATTTCTTTTGTATTCAAAATTTAAACTGTTGGCTTCATATTTCTTAACTTAAATTCTAAAGTTTCATGCTTATGATGACTTAAGTACTCAAATTACAAACTTGCACTTTCCTGTTAAACATTTTTTACTGGGTTGAACATGAGCGTCTAAAATAAAAAAAAGTCCACAACAACTAAATAATAATAAACATATAATTCTTCTATTTTCTATTTAAATTTTTAGAAACAAAATTCTACATTTCCCTATTTAAAGAATATTCTCATTTATTAATTTTAACAAAACTACATTTTATGCATATATAAACATACCACAGGAAATTCACCTTTATGTATATGTAGAAAGTATCAATCAAAACAAAATAAGTAAATGAGTGAAAGAAAGATCATTAAATTAGAGAAAATATAGTCTGAAGGAAGGAAGGGATAGTGGAGGAGAATGGGATTTAAATCAAATTCTATGCATGTATAGTTTTGCCAAAATGAATCCAACTACTATATGTAACTATACTGCTCTAATTAAAAAAAAAAAAATCCTCATGCCATTTCCTACTCAACCAATAATAATGTCATTTTTCTTTACAAATGTTTTTTAAGTCTGCCTCATTGTTATGGTTTCCTCTGCATCCATATTAGTGGCATCATTCATTTGGAGTTCAGCAATTCTTTCCTTAACAGAACTTCCTCTGCCATTCTCCTGTACTAATTTTTCAAAGTCCGCTTCTTCTAGCTGATTGTTTAAACAGTTCTGTTCAAAACGATGAACTCACAATTCTTCAGGAAACTCTTAAAACATCTTTACTTAACTCCAATTATTCCTCCCAGTGAGATTCCTACTACTTCCTGGAATAAACAAAGAACTCTTCCAGCCAAACTGGAACAACCACAATTACAAAACAAGTTTTACTAGAAATATTCTCTTCCTGTATATGTTTTACACATTGTTCAAAGCTTGAGCAAATCCCACATTTGTAGGAGTCTCCATTCCAGTGCTGGCGAAAGGTCACTTCTTTATTTTCTAATTCCAGAAATTTTATCATTTTCACTCATTTGGTCTTTAGCAGTTGAAGCTCATTAGAGTTATTTTTCATACCCATTTGCTGTGGGATAATCTCCGTGGCTTCAACTCTGTTAAACACTTTTGCCTATGAAGGTCCTTATTGAAGCTTACATTAAAAAATGTCTGCCCTTTGTGGAGATCAGTACAGTTAATTTGGGTTACTAAATAAATCTCAAGCAATTATCATACTATGTGCTTTAACTACAATAGAATTAACTAGAAGTAATTAATGAAAAAAGTGGCTAGAAAAATTCTTGAATATTTCTATTTCAAACAATATTCTTGTAAATGAAAATCACAACTAAGTTTAGAAAATATTTTTAACAGAGCAGTATTAAAATGATGTCATATCAGACTACAAATACTTTGGGGTTCTAGCTAAATCTGTTAGTGGGAAATATATATCCTTTAGGGTATATATATTAGAAATAAGAAATGTTGAAAATCTGTATTCTAAGGGCTCAGCTCAAAAACTTAAAAGAATAAAAGAGTTAAAATTGGTATTTTGGAAACAAAATCTCCCAACATATTATATTTTAACCTATAAAACATACATCAACTTCAGAGGAGTTCATTGGTGATATTCTGAAAGATATTGGGTTTAAAATCAAGGCTCATTGCAAAGATAAAATTAATTTTTTTGTATTGTTTTGGCACTGGAGATTGAACTCAAGGGGCACTCGACCACTGAGCAATATCCCCAGGTCTATCTAGTATTTTATTTAGAGACAGGATCTCACTGAGTTACTTAGAACATTACTTTTGCTGAGTCTGGCTTTAAACTCGCTGTCCTCCTGCCTAAGCCTCCTCAGCTGCTGGGATTACAATCTGGTGGATAAAATGAATATTTTAATGCATGTTGGCTTGTCATCATAGTGTTGCTCAGTTTGGATGCTACTGGAGTTGGAGCTTAATCTGCATTTGACTGGAAATGTGCGGTTATGTGAAGATACCTAAACACTGGGACAGAGAATGTCTAGAATATGACTGAAGGTTAACATCCAAGAAAATGTTCCTTCTTGATTAAAGAAATGCATCTTGCCAATATTTCCAAGATAATAAAACATCTTTTAGTGAACATTGTTTAGAATATCTTTGTGTCTTTTTCACAAATTGTGAATTTATTGAACACTGGAAATTTAAAATGCAGGAGTTAATATATTTTTGGGCTTATTTCTGTGGTTCAGGATGTGATTATAACCACAAAGTCTGATTCTCCAAAGGTGATTCTCCAGAAATTATATTGGTAATAAATATGAAATTTAAGAAACTCAAGTTTGTCAACAGCTAGGAGACTACAGTTTATCTTACTCTATGCTACTATATTCCTGGACTTTAGATGGGTTTGTGTAGGGTGTGGAGGTGATGAGACAGGAAGTGAATAAAAGATCAAAAAGACCAACAGAGGCAGGGAAGATCCACTAGCCATGGAGATTCCCTGATACTTTTCTGAGTAATGACTATTGAGATCCTGATTCTAAATCCCCTTCTATTTATTTGTTTGTTTATTTATTTTGGATACTAGGGATTGAACTCAGGGGCACTCAACTACTGAGCCATATCCCCATCCCTATTTTTTTGTATTTTATTTAAAGACAGGGTCTCACTGAGTTGCTTCGTACTTCGCTGTTGCTGAGGCTTCTCCTGACTCAGCCTCTGGAGCCTCTGGGATTATAGGTGTGCCACCGCACCTGGCCCGCCTCTTTGTAGAAGAGCATACAGCCTTGAACTATGTCACCTATTCCTAAATCAGAATAAAAAATACATCACATCTTATTAACATAAGAGAAATAAATTTTTCAATGAAAATAAGCATAGTATAAACTCTCTGATCAATGAAAGTAGATGTAGGTGAAGAAGAGATAACAAGTACAGCCAGTTATTCATGCTTTCAAATAAATATTTTTGAGCATTTAAATATTTGGGAGTATTCTTGTCACAGGACATATAGCTTTGAAAAATATGCACAAATGTTTGTTCTAAAAGAACTTAAGCCAGGTGCAGTCACGCAGGCCTGTAATCCCTGCACTTTGGGAGGCTGAGACAGGAGAATTCCAAGTTCAAAGCTAGCCTTAGCAGCTGCAATGCACTCATAAACTCAGTGAGACCCTGTCTCTAAATAAAACACAAAAGAGGGCTGAGGATGTGGCCCAGTGGTCGAGTACGCCTGAGTTCAATCCCTGGTACCAAAAAAAAAAAAAAAAGAACTTATATTGGAGATAACTGATGAAAAACAATTAATATCCAGGGGATTCAGAAGTAAACATTAAGTAATGTAAATTTTTCTTTATGCATGCCAATAGATTTATTTAAAATAATATTCCCATTGCAGTACTAAAGACAATTCAAAGATTTTCTTGCCCCCTACTCTAAGCTAGAGTAGTGAATATAGAAAAGCCCTCTGCATATATGTTCATATATTTATAAGAAAGGCAGAATAAGAAATGAAAGGAATCCCTAAAACAGCACATTGACTGTTTTTGGCAAATAGCAAGTTGACACATTTGTACTGTTTAGTGACAAATCAAAATGGAAACTTTTATATTTAAAACAATTTTTTTAAAATGATTTTAGCAATTTAATCAAAATATATTTTAGGGCAAAAGTAAATTGCTTTCGTTAGAGGCATGTCTTGTAGGATAATGTGTATCAACTTTCTTGTCTATGCTTCATCTTATGATCACTTGACAGGAAATGCAAATGTTTTCTCTAAGTGCCATCTATATAAATCTAAGTGTGTGACCTTTTCATAATGCAACAATTTTCTTTTTAGTCATTTCTCTTTGATTTATCTTCTATCATGAAAGGTTGCCTTTTTTTTTACATTTTTATGGTGCTAGTAGAATTATTAAATAGCTGTCAATCAAGATGTGGATCTCATTGCCCCTTTTAACAAGGAGAGAATATTAAATAATATTTCTATAAATTTCATAAGAATATCTCTTTTAGACATACACTTACTGCTTTTAATGAGAGAAGAAAATATAATTAATCGTGATTTTTAAGTACCCTACACATAGGACAATCATTAAATGGAATGTTGACAACTTTTGTATATATAAACTTTTATTACAGTCTTTATGGTTCAATCTTTACTGCCCTGCCTCTCTCCCTGACCCCCAAAGTTTTGAGATAAAAAGTTATATATTTTCTTTATAATTTTATGGCTATTTGTTATTATTCTTTTGACAGGGTTTTTCCTACAGAATAAATTTTAATTTTAATGAGGACTGGATTATCAATTCATCTTTCATAGATGATGCCTTTGTGTTTTATTTTTATGTCTTTGCCAAACCTAAGATCAACTAGATTTTCTATGTTGTCTCCTGGGAGTTTATAGTTTTGTGTTGTACATTTGAGTCTGTGGCCCATTTTGAGATAACTTTTGTGAAGGGTGTAAGATTCAAGTCACTTTTTGATGCAATATCAATCTATCTATCTATCTATTTATTTAATCTGAATATTCAATTGTTACAGCACTATTTGTCAAAAAGACTATACTTTCATCATTTAATTACTTCTGCTCCTTTGTTAAAGGTCAATTGAATGTATTTATTTGTGGATCTATTTCTGAGTTCCCTATTTTATTAATCAATTTGTCTAAACAGACAATTCACTAATACCACATTTTGTTGATTACTTAGCTTTAAGTCTTGAAGTCAGGTTAGGTCAGTCTTCCATCTTTGTGTCCTCCAGTACATTTTTTAGGTATTCTTGTTTTATTTATTTATTTATTTTCTCTCCATATAAGCCTTGGAATCAGTTTTTCAATTTCTGAGAAATAACTTGTGAGAACTCTGATTGGGATTGCTTTGAATCTATAGATCAATTGGAAAAGAGCTGACATCTTGACAATATTGAATATTTCTGTTCATGACTATGAAATATCTCTCCATTCATTTATATTCTTTTTGATTTCATTCATCAAAACTTTTGTTGTTGTTTTTTTATGTTTCATCCTACTAAAACAGCTTAGAGTAACCCCAAAACTGGCAGCAGGGGAATTCCCACAAGGAATATTCAAATAATCTGGACAAGGGGCCCATTGGGATTACACACCAAGAACTAACCTCCAGGATGATCAGACCAACCCATTTATTAGAGGACCTTTAAAGAGTACCAAAGCTTGTCATCATGACTGACAGTGAGAAAAAGAAAGGGATGTTCCATCTGTGTTCATAGTAGGAAGATGTGTTCATAGTAGGAAGGTTGGATTGTGAAGTTTTATATGAGGGCTTGAGAAATTTTTGCTCAAGGCTAAGGCCAGTTTCCTTCTTTCATTTTTGTATTTTGGACAAAACACTAAACAGCCTTATTTGTGTCTTAGAATATACCAGATCACAGCTTGAGCTCAGACTTTCTGGGAAAAACCTGAAGATGGCTGAGTCACAGAATGGTAAAGATCCTGAGGTTTTCAGTCAGGACACAGATAGAAAGCTCAGGCAACAAGGGAAGACTACATTTCATATAGATCTTGTGAATATTTGGTTAGATGTAGACTGAGGTATTTCATTTTGTGGAGTGCTAATGTAAATGGTATTATATTTAAAATTTAAGTTCCACTCAGTCATTGCAGACAAATAGAAAGATAATCTGCTTTTGTATATTAATCCTGTACCATAGAACTAGTATATTGGTTCCAGGAGTTTTGTTGTTGTTGTTGAGATATATTTGGATTTTCTAAATAATCATATCATCTGTGAGCAAAATAGGTTCATATATTTCTTTTCAATCTACGGACATTTTATTTCATTATCTCGTGTTATAGAATTATCTGGGACTTACAATATAATGTTGAAAGGAAATGGTTTTTTTTATTTAATATGATTAATCAGAATTAAAAAATTGAACATCATTAGGATAAGTTAATCTTTAATTCAACAGAAGTTTATAAACTCCGTTATTATGTAGAATATAAACTTAAGTAGAATGTAACTTAATTATTCCTTAGCATTTATTCCTTTATATCTAATTTCTTGCTTATCCCAGTTTATATTGATTTTGAAAATATTTTTTAAAGTCCTTTCAACACAAATAGAAAAATGTTAATGGAACATTGACATAAATTAACTAGCAATAGGAAAAACTCAAATCAGAATTATAAAGAAAAAATACTTAATTTTGTTGATAATCACAGTCATGAATGAAATAATGCTATGTCATCCTCATTGATAAATTTAAAAATTATGTTTTAAAATTAATTGTACAGGCCACTCACCCCCATTCAATTGCTGCTGGTACATTTTTTGCTGCAGGACTTGAAATAATCAAATATGCATTGAACATCAATGTGGCAATAACTATGCAGGGAATTTCAGTTCACTGCCTACAATTTAATTCGCTATATAAGGATCTCTTTTAAAATTTTGTAACCTGTTGTCTGTGAATGCTTGGAAGCTATGGAGTTGTAAGGAGCACATATTTTGCATACAGAGTATGCATTCCTTATGTCATTTTAAAAAAATACCATGAGTAATGATAATTCGCTTTCGTCATTATGCAATTGCTTAATGAGCAAAAGTATGACTGAGCAACTGGAAACCCAGGGAGGATTTTTGTTTTGTTTTGTTTAGCTTTGCTTTTTTTTTTTTTTTAATTTTATGGATTTTTAAAAAAATTTTTTTAACTCTACTAAGTTGTAAAGCACTCTCTCAGAAAAAAGTCTCTGGAACTTTTCAATGCTATAGCCATGCATAGTTAAACCCACATTGTCTATCTGAACTTATTTAAAGCTTTCCTCTCATGATTTTCAGCTATGAAATACACACTTTATATTTTTTTAGGGAACCTATTGCTTGCTGCCACTGGGCACTTCACAGTTCTTTTGGAAGACTTAAACACAGCAAAGCTTGAAAATAAATCATTCTAAATGTTTCCTCTTTTGTACTTGAGGAAAATGCTGAATCTAGAGAGGCACTCCCCTTCTTGCCTTTGTGTGTTAAATAGGGTGGTTGCCCCTCTAAAAATAATCCTGAGGGTCTTTTTTTGCTGTGTTTGACTATGTAGTTGACTAGTTACTAAAATAATACAATAAAACCTGAGAATTTTTCTTGTCTGAGAATATGGTCATGTCATTACCTATTGCTAGTTTCTCCAGATTCACATTTAGAGGAAGAGGTCAATGTCACAGGATAAGGGCGAAAAGTAAAACATCTCTTAGCAACAATGGAATTACATGGAGATGAAAGCAACCTTTTAAAATATGCTCAAAGATGGATGCCTAAAAACTAACAGGTCATCAGAAAAAATGGATCACAAACCTTCCTATGGAATTATTTTAAATGGGATCTGGAGAATAAAGCCTGAGGCAAATGCCAGTGGTGGCATTTTCTATTAAAAAATGCATAATTTTTCTCACATCCTTGAGAAGACTGATGCTCAGCAGAGGTGTCCAGGTGAGCTGGGTGTGCTGACATGCTCCTAAGAACTTGCAGGATTCCCCCAGTTATTCAACAGGAAACTCAATGAATAATTTATAAACCACATTTTAATTTCTTCTCATGTTCTATATTTAGGAAAGCTCCACCATTTATGCAACATCTGTGTTTCATTCCAATCTAAGGGTGTGTAAAATTTAGCTTCACCAAGAGATTATTATGTCATCATTTATTTTCTCACGATGACAATGATAGATGTGCTCTTCAAACAATAATCTTTATAAAAGAAATTCTCTGAGCTTTCAAAAAAGCCTATCTACTAATCATTCATTCAAGTGGTTCTACACATTTGTCTATAATTTCCAGTAGAAGGTAATTCAATCTTCCATTAGGATATAGAATATATATATTTGCATACTTGTTCAAAGTGAGTTGTAACACAAAATGAAAATGAAAAGCCCTGCCCCTAAAACAAACAAAAAATGGAGCAAATTTAATGCTTTTATATTATTTCCATTAGTTACCTTAAAGTAGAATGACCTTTGAAATTTTTTCATCTTGCAGGTTAAAAATTTCACAAGCACAACTTGACTTCAATGTGTATTTTGTTGAGATTTACATTTTTTTTATTTCCTCACACTTTCAATTTCAAGATAGAGGTTTTATGCTTAATAAGCTTTAAGTTAATACATTTTAAATAATACATTTAAGCACTATTTTAAAAAAGAATTTATTTATTGTGTGCTAGGGATTGAACCCAGGGTCTCATGCATGCTAGGAAAGAACTCTACCACTGAACTACACCCCAAATCTCAGTAATTTTACTTTAAATAGTTGAAGTGTGAATTGAAATCAAGAAGTATAGAAAACATTTTCTATTTTTTTATTTTTTAAACAGTGTCAACATGCAGTGTATTTTAGATAATAAATTCTATCAAGATTGCTTCAAATATTTACATTATTTATGGTGGTGCTAAATTACAGAAAATTTAATCCAAATTTTAGTGATCTGACCTAACTTATACACATATTAAACTGAGAAGATATTTTTGGGTCAGGGGAGGACTTTCTTCCTTGTTGACTCAGGGAAGAAAGTGCTTACTATTCTGTAGCTTTACTGCTTCCTAAAAAAGAGGCAAAACAAACAAACAAACAAATACTAGACTTGTGAACAGTATCCTAGTGACAGTCTGGTTTTGCAGAACCTGAAGAGCTAAGAATGGTTTTTAAATTTTCAAAATAGGAGGGGATGATAAAAAGTAAGTAATATTTGCTTGCATCTAAAAATTACATGAATCAAATTTCATCATCCATGAAAGTTTTATTGGAACACAGCTATGATCATTTGTTTATGCATTTATCTATTCTATAAACATGCCTATAGAGTTCTCTACAATTGTCATAATAATGAAGAAACAGATCTTGATCTATATTTATTTCTGATGAATACTGAGGGAGAGGATTACCCTCCAATTATATGTAGTCTGATTTTGGAAAGCTATTTAAAGGAAACTAGATGTAAAGCCAGATGACCGAAAGGAGGTGAATTAAAACTACTGGGCAAGGCTTTATTGGAAATACATGCTCTCAGGCTGAACTGTCCTGTCCATCAGAGTGTGTACAGTAGAATGGTGCACATGTTCTGGGATACAGAAAATTTTAAAAGGCCTGGTCAAGAAGGGGAGGGCTTAAGGCAGGAAGAGAAGGCCAGAGTCCTTCCTGGATAAGTCAGGAAAAGCCCGCTGATTGACAGGAGGTGCCTCTACTGCTGATGTCAGCATCTGGCTGGCCGCCCCTAAGTGGACACCCTGGACTGACCTAACACTAGGAACCCCCAAATTTTGCACTAAAATACCCATGTGTGAAGAAAAATAATGTAAATAAATCAATGCTTATCCCACATGGGAGCTTCACATACAACCTCCATGCACGCCAGTTGGTTTAGCAGTAACCCATGGAACATGACTTTACATAAGCTAGGGTGCCTAGATAATATACAAAAAGCATCAAAATAAGATAAGCCAGAAGCTTTCCCTATTTCCTGAAAGTGAAAATCCAGATTAATTCAGGCACACATTTTATCAAACAAATGCTAAAGACATCACATATAAGAGAGGACAAAAATGTAACTATGTGATCCAAAGTTGAGAACAGAGCTGCACTAGAATATATTACTTATTTGATCTTCCTTTCAATATAGGGAGACAGTGACCAATTCTTTGGAGAGGGACCATCTTCCAGGCCAGTTTAACATGGAAGCCTACACACCACGCAATTCTGCTGGCCAGCCTTTTTGGTCAGTAAAGTAACACTGAACGTGATACATCATCAGTTATCTTTCTGCACTGTGTCCAGGTTGTTAGTGGGGCCGTTAAGAACTATAGGCTACACTTTATTTCATGACTGCCAGCAGAATAGAGAAAAATTGTGAGAAGGGTAAGAGACATTGTGTTATTTCTTGAAGCAACCTATAGGTTAAATGATTTTGTTATACTAAAAAATGTCATGTGAGGAACCAAGAACCATGAACAAAGAAATAAAAAAAAAACTGCAGTAAATTAACAATGTTCTTAAAATAAGTGAAATATTTTTTAAAAGACTATATAAATAACTCTCACTCTTATAGATATGAAAAGACAATTTTTAATTTCCTGAATGCTTGCTTCCTAAGTGAGTCATGGAAAGTATGCTAAATATTCTAAAACACAAGGTTGAAAAGAGTCCTTGGTAAATTGAACCAACTGAAGGAAATTATATAAAATGCCCTGTCATGTTTCTTTATGTTATGACATAAAATAATTGTTAGGAGCAAAAGACTTTTGTTAGAATCCAGAGCCAAGTCTATTATTTTTATTCTACTCTAATTGATGAGGTTTTATATGAAAAATAATGACATTTAACAAGGGTTTAATTGATGAATTATTTATAAAACATTTATAATAATGCAATAGAATTTCTTGTAAGTGGGCATAAAGCTAAGAAAATATTAGTCACTGTTAGTGCTTGAACGAGGAGCTCTTAGTTGCCTTCTTTCCTTTCCTCCTTCTTCCTTTCTTCACTTATTTATTCAATGATATTTATTTAATACTTACTTAATGCCATGCTCAGAGAAACATACTGGAGAAAGGATGATGAGTTATGATTTAAAAAGTGAAGACAGGGCTAAAGGTAGAACTCAGTGTTAGAGTACCAGTGAAGCATTCATAAGGTCCTGGGTTTGATTTCCAGTACTAGTATTACAAACAAACAAACAAAATGGTGAAAAGATATTATGCAGAGGGGAGAGAGCATGCAGACCAGTTTTGGAAAAGATTGGAAAAAAATTTGTTAACACAATTAACTAGTCACCAGAGAAAAGCCTACGAACCATACTCAGTAAAATCAATTCTTGGTATTCTAAAATGGCACCTCTTCTGTCAACTCTGGATGCCCCTGAGCTTGTATCCTGCCCTACTCTATGATATTAAGCCTTCCTGCTCACCACTGTCATTCAACTTTCTCCCAATGATCACTACTCTTGAATGAAAAGAATAAAAGAGAAGAAAAAAACCACTGTTTCATCCTCCATTCTTCTACAAATAAAACATGTAAGCAGAAGAGAAGTATTGCTATCATGGATATTTTTAGTTTTTGTCTGTAGAAAATGGGGATTTCATTGTTTTCCACTCATCATAACTATAAAACTGACACAGTCTATGACACAAATAAAAAATAAAATTGATTCTCTAATTCATTTAGAAAATGAGATGAATTTAAAACACATTGGCTGGTAAGCCTAGAGCTATGGATTTTCTGTTGTTATAGTCTTTTTTTTTTTTTTCTGGGAGAGGAATGAATTATATCTGTTTCCTTGAGTAAGCAAAACATGCATTTGCATAAGAGTACATCTAGCTAATGGTGATACTTTGGTCCCAAAGTATCACTGTGACCATATAGCCTCCCTTTAAATGTAAAACAGTTGGTTAGTGAGGCAAAAAGCAAAATGCACCAACTGGATGGACTCATGAATGGGCTTAGTTAAGGCATCTTTCTAAGCCAGACTTCATTCCTGAAGCTTCTTGGTTGTGAGAAAGATAAAATATCTCTTTACCAAGTATATTCTCTGAAATGAGCTAAATGGCAGCCCTCAAATTATGCCCTCAGTTTTTTGCCCCATAATTGGTGAATATTATCTTATTTAGTATTAGAATGAATATCACCATATGTGGGAAAAAGTGTGATTAAAGGTCCTCAGAAGAGGAATTTTTCCTGGATTATCAGGGTGAGCTGTAAATGCTATCATGTGTATTTTTATGAGAGAGAAGGACAGAAAGTTTTGACAAAGATGCGAAGAGAAGACAATATGACATGCAAAAGGGAAAGATATGCCCAGACCCCAAGCAATGCAGACAGCTCCCAGAAGCTGGAAGAGGCAGGGAACAGATCATTACCTAGAAGCTCCAGAGAGATGCTGATCCAACCAACATCTTGACTTCAGTCTTGTGACACTGACTTCAGACTTTGATGTTCCATAACCGTAAGAGATTAAACTTCTGCTATTTGACTCAGCAAGTTTTGAGTAATCTAGTATAGCAGACATAGGAAACAAATACACTCCACAATCTTAAGATGCTATTTTGGAAGCATGATCTAATCAAAGGAAAGGCAGGAATGTAATTGGGCAAATTGCACAGAAAGCAAAATAGTATGGCCACTCCAGAGGATGCTGCAGTTAAATCCAATTTGTGTACAATCCCATGCTATGATTACAATGACATCTTTTACTGCCCAGCTGCTTTCTGCTTGCCTGTGAATGGAGAAGCTCAACATGAGGTTAGAGATATTTTTAGGCTGTAGAAAGTAGCCTGTTCTCTAAGTGGCTCCATTATCTCCCAAACTTTATAGCTAGGAGAAATGGCAGAAGTAAGGAAGAAAAGAACACTAGGTACAGTCAGGCCTGTCTATTAATGATTTGACAGATGTCATAGGAACAAGATAGAGACTCAGAATTAGGGCAGTGTGAGTATACCTTGCATCAAATGGGAAAAAATCTATAGGAGTAATCATTATAATAAAGGAATATGAGGGACACTGTACTGGTGGTGAACATGTGCTTGGAAAGTTGGAAAATATTTTGCAAAAGAAATGTAATCTGTGTTGGGACTTGAAAGATGAAAGTTGGTGAGACAGGCAAGTTGATTGTCCACATCTCATCCTGGACCATAGGAAAACCCCACTTTAAGCTACATTTATCTTTTTGTTTACAAAAAATTCTGAATTCTATGAATTCAGAGGACTATCCCCTTATTTTCTTCAGATTTTAAAATAGTTTCTGAATACATTATGGGTATATTCATGAGTTATTTGATAGGATGTGTAAGTACTCCTGGTAGGTTAGAAAATAAGACTAGTGATAAATAAAAGTAACATAAATGCTTTTGAAAGGCATTTTTGAAAGGATTGTTTCATGATCTTTTATATAAAGTACACATTATTGAAATAACATTACTTGAAGATCATCCCTCCATCTAGCAAATCTGACACTACTTTGATGAAACTGTAGATTCAAAATATGCTTGAAAGTATTTTTTCAGGATAAGAAACAAATACAATTTAGTAGAGAGCAAAATGCCATAGAGTAAAAATATAGGATTTTTGTTTAATTTTACTAATTAATTATTAATTTGAAATATACTGTCAGAGGTAATTCATAGTGAAGGTTTTGTACTCTTAACCCTGTAAATCACACTTGAGCAAAACAGTTGTTCCTCTCTCCTTTTTATTTTTGTATCCTTCTTTTTCCAATAAAGCAAGAAGTAGGTTAATAATTATGACTTGCGTGAAGACAGTACATGAAGAAAAAGCTGTTTTTCTTCCCTAAACTTTGGTTGCCCTTTAATAACTGTTTTCTTAAATAAAATGCAGCATTTAATTGCCAAATGCTTCTGTTAAAGCTGTCAGACCTCTTTCTTGAAGACCAGTTAAAATGTTTCCTTATGTTTATAAATGAACAAAAATCAGAATAATTTTTCATCATCAAGATATATTTTGAATGTTCAAACAGAAAATTTTCTCATGACTTTTGAGAGATAGTCCATTGTAAATCATTTTCTTTTAGGTAGAATATTGTTTTCTTTTTAAATTATGTGTCTGTCAGTGTTGCTTTTTAAATGTGAATGTATTTTTCTAAATACAAAATCTCCCTAGACTTTAAGAATCACACATTTTTGTGAACTCAAATGTGAGTTTGTACTTTGCTTCACACTGATGCTAGAGAGCTCCTTAATGTTAAGGTGTTAATACAATTAATGGCTGAAAACTTACTTTCCTTGAAAACATTAATGACTAAGAAATCTGAGGAATTTTCTAATTCTTAATTTAAATACAAGTTGGACTTAGTAACTATTCTCATATGCTCAAATCAGGAATAAAAATACATCTTCAATTTGATAAGTGAAACAATTAATACATAACCAATTAATACATTAGTCTTTTTACATATTTCCTAAGTGAGAATAAAATGTAAGATGTTATATTATCAATTTCACTTTATGTAATTTTTACATTTAACTAGCCAGATGTACTATTGGACAATACCCTGTAGTGGTGATGAAACTTTTAAAGTAAATTTTGGGATAGTAATTTTTACTTGTAAAACTAATCTAGAGATTTATAAAATATGGAATGTGGTTTTCCTAAACATCTAAATTTTATGTGTACATTTAAGACAAGAAGAAACATGAATGGCAAAATAAAAAGGGGGTCACTTGAAATCCAAATCTGTGAACTACGAGCAAGAGAAGCTTAAGGAAGGTATTCATTTCCCTAAACTTCCCTCTTCCTAGGCTTGTCATTTAAAGAATAACACTTATTACATAAGATTGCTAAAATAATAGATATTACTATATATGTGTCTGTCACATTTCAGGCTATGAACATATATGAAAATCTAACCATAAATTTGTGGAAATACTAGAATCAGTTCCAAAAATATTGCTTCAGAATATTTTATTGTCTTGAAACTCAGAGTAACTTTGTCTTTTAATTTTTATTGCAAACTGTTGATCCATAAAATCACATAGAAAAAAATATAATTGAATTTCATAAAATATAATAAAAAAGCAAACATTTGTGAATTGCCCACCCAACTTAAGAAAATATAATGCACTGTGACACTCAAATACCACATTGTGTTTCATAAAATTAAAGTGGATAAGTACCTCTACAAACCATTTTATTCAAAGTATTCCATTGCACACGGACATAAAATATTCCTCTTGTTGAAGATGACTAGCTATTTCTTCCCTTCTCACACAGAAAATCCTCATTAATCAGCAAACAAACCTCAGTAACAGCCAGTTTACCAGAAAGGTTTGATTCAATTCTTTAGGTCCAAACATTAAAGGGCAAATATAAAATATCTTTTGAGAAAAGATGTAGTTATATAGTCTTTGCTCCTTTTCTCTATAATTCAACACATTTGCAAAAATGTTTGATTTCAAAGCATTTTATCTTGTAGTAATTTTCTATTTTCAAAAGGCAAAGTAGTTTGACACTTATGCAAATAAATAAACAGAATACTTAAATGTTTGCTATATATTTAGTCCATTTTGGCAGATCATGGCTTTTAAAGATGTTCGGTAACATATTTTACTTTCCTTATTTCCAGTGGACAATGCAGTGGATACTTACATAATGGATTCTTTCTAATTTTTGTTCTTATTTAAAATTTGACTCTAATTCTTTTTTGTAATTATTCTTCTTGGCACATTATAATTGTACATAATCATGGGATTCATTATGCCATATTGGTACTTGGACATAACAATTTGATCAGTTCCCTTTTCCAGTACCTTCCCTCCTCCCTCTACCTGATCCCCATGCTCTACTCTGCTGGTCTGCCTTGTATTATTATTATATATAATAATATATACATATATATACTCACACACACATACATGTGGGATGCACTGTATCATGTTCATACATAGATATGGCATAATTTGATAGAATTTGCCCCAAAATGTAACTTTCCATTTTTTCCAATGACTTGAATTATGTATAGCTAATATTTAGGCAATTAGTTTTTCATACATAGGATATGAATTTCCAATATGTTGCCACATAAGTTGCTGGGAAGAGATTTAGAGGTATTCCTAGTCTATAACTGCACTAATGATTCTTTATATCTTGTACAGTCAGTATACTTTGCAGTGGACCACACATTTTCCATGGTTTAATTGAAGATATCTTTAGTTATTAAAATGTTGTTTGGCATTAACTGTGTAGAAACAACAGTGGAAATTAAACCCCTGCAATCTGTATTTGATATCATCTGCATTTTATATATTTCAAACCTGTATTACTCCTTCCATTCACTGAGGGTCAGATTGAGGAGATATAGCTATACACTCATGTCATTTGTAGTTGTTTATTTTGAAATTGCAAAATTATTGATGTTCTCACAAATTATGAATATAAAAAGCTATTTATTTAACAGGATATGTATTTAAATATAATTATCATTTTTCCATAATTCAAATTTCTTTTTTTTTAATTTTCTTTTTTTTATTTAATTATTTTATTTAAATGCAAATTTCTTGATGATAACATAGCTTTCAGATAAAATCAGTGAAATCTTCTTTTATAGAATATTGCCCTCGCTAAAGGGCTTGTCATATTAAGATCTATGTACAGAAACAACAATCTATGAAATAAATGTAATTTGAATTGTATTTTTCCTAAGTAATAATATAACTGTGAAAACTTTATTTATGATCTGTTCAAAGAAAGTGGTACTATTATAATGAGTTCATTACTCTTTAAACTGTGAACATTAATGTTTAATATTTTTACCTATGTGAAGCAGGTACTCTAAATCACTGCTTACTTTGGCTTCTTGGTAATATTGCTAGATCCTGTTAGCTAGTCTGGTAAGCATAGTTGATTATTAAAATGTATCATTTCAACCAGTTATTAGGATGTCTTCAATTTATGTTAGGAACAGTTTCAGAAGGTACATTTTACCAACTATTTCTACCACTGTATTTTAAAATATGTCTAGAAATGGGCTTCTTATGTGAATCTTTATTCTTCATAGAATATATAGAGCAAGTAAGGTTTTTATTCATATTACATTATACTATGTTGACTTATTATATAGTATTTTCTGTTTTATAGCCACATTGCTCATAATAGTCCCTAGCATAATGTTTTTCATATTTGGAGTAATTGTTTTCCTTAAAATTAAGTCATCATTTGTTATTTTGTTTCAGTACTCAAATTACTGACATCCAGTAGATATAAATCATTTAAAATATGTAGTAGCTGCTGTAATTTCAAGAAGTTTCATATAAATTCAATGTTCATATAAATTTGCTTGTTTTCCCCCATACAGGATAATTTACTGCATCTGCTAATACCATCTGTCCTTTCCTAAGACGCATGGCAAGAAGCAAGGAGGGTGGCCTTCTTTTCTAAAGACTTACAGCCAGTAGGGAATGAAACATGACTAGCCAGTCCTATTTTAAAACAGAACTCTTCCACAACTCTGGCAGAATTTAACAAACCGACTGCCTAAAGGAAATGAAATGTTAGGTTTATGGAGTGGACAAGAAAAGCATCGTGTTGCCACCAGTTGAGAAATGCACACTCTCTTCACTTGAATGCTATGTTATTGGAATATAGGCAAATTTTTTGATTAGAGAAAAGTCAATAAGAATTAAGTTAATATTGGAGTATATAGAAAGGAGGAAATATACCTAAGAAATTATAATTTAGATACTGATGGTTTCCTTTTATACATAATATATAATTTGGCATTTTATTCTGTTTGTATTTTTAAGGTTTTGAAAACTGAGAATTAGAATTTCTAATATGTGAAATCAGATTCAGGAATTGTAAATTATAGAAAAAGACATATTCATTTATAGTATAAATATACTGTATTATTTATCATGATTTATTGACATGGTTCCTTGATTGTAACCTAAGTGTAAACTAATACTTAGGTATATAAGTATCAACTATATTTTAGGTTTACTTTCACAGAAATTATGCCTCTTTAAGTATAACCATGTTTTTATCTTCCTACTTTCTTTAGTTATCATATGACAGAATTCCCTCCATGTCCATCAATTTCTATTAATGGCCAAGCTTTGCAACTTTTTCATTCCTAGAAATTTCTTGTCCCATGCAAAACCTTGTCCTTGATGTCATAATGATCATTCATTTCACTTGGTAACATTAAGTCAAATTCTGAAATCATAACATATGCATAAATGCACTGTCTATGCTAAATGTGTTGAGTGTCTTCACAAAAATAATTTTAGTAAAGATTT
This sequence comes from Geosciurus inauris, assembly GCA_004024805.1. Lineage (NCBI taxonomy): Eukaryota > Metazoa > Chordata > Mammalia > Rodentia > Sciuridae > Geosciurus > Geosciurus inauris. The sequence continues at coordinate 66,937 of PVHX01006576.1, read as the reverse complement.
ATAGATTCATGGGTCGCTCAAGATCTAATGATCCATAATGATAAAAGCTATCATTTCACAAGTGAAGAAATTAAGACCCAAGGAGGTTACTGACTTGTCAGGACTGATTAATGGCATGGTCATATGTGAAACAAATCAAACTGGAATAAGATTTTTTTCTTTTAATTATTTTTGTAACATCATTTATCCTGTTTGCAAAACTGATAGAAATTCTAAAATATGGACATTTGTTTCAAATTATATTGTTAAAATGCACAACACGATTAACTGAACAGAAAACTAAGTAGACCTTAATTGAGTAAACGAATGTAGCAGTGATTAACATTGTACTTATTAGAGAAATTAGAAACTGTTGTTTTGCATGTGAGACTGATGTGGGAGATTTATACTAGAGTATAGAATAGACTAGAATAAAAGGTAAATAAGAAGAAATAAATATAAGGTTATGTTTTCAGTATATACGGATAATATGACTCCACTGCCTGGAAAGGAGACATGTAGAAAAACAATACCAGTGGTAAAAATTCCTGTTGGTCATATTAAATTTTCAGCAATTGGAAATATAATAACAATTATATTGGTATGAGAATAACTTGGTGCTTTGCATGATGGAATTTATTTTCTTTTGTCTCTTTTTTTTTTATTTTTTTAATTAGTTTATTTAATTGCATTTCAAGTCATAGTACATATATAGAGCTCAGTTTTTCCATTTCTCTGGTTGCAAACCAGATAAAGTCACACCAATTGTGTTTTCATACATGCACCAAGGGTAGTGATGACGATCTCAATCAACCATCTTTACTATACCCATTCCCCTTTCCCACCCCCCACCTCCCCCATGCAGCGTCCAGATTTCCTCCATTTCTCTTATGTTTCCTGTTCCCATCCCCCTTATGTATCAGCATTCACTAATCAGAGAGAACATTCGACATTTGGTTTTTTGGGATTGGCTTACTTCACTTAGCATAATGCTTTCCAATTCCATCCATTTGCCTGCAAATGCCATAATTTTATTCTCTTTTATTGCTGAATAATATTTTATTGTGTATATGTACCACAGTTTCTTTATCCATTCATCTATTGAAGGACATCTGGGTTGCTTCCACAGTTTTGCAATTGTGAATTGTGCTGCTATAAACATTGAAGCGGCTGCTTTACTGTAGTGTGCTGTTTTTAAGTCTTTAGGGTATAGGCCAAGGAGTGGGATAGCTGGGGCAAATGGTGGTTCCATTCCAAGTTTTTTAAGCAGTCTCCATACTGCTTTCCAGATTGGTTGCACCAGTTTGCAATCCCACCAGCAATGTTTCAGTGTACCTTTTCCTCCACATCCTCGCCAGCACTTATTGTTGCTGGTATTTTGGATAGCTGCCATTCTGACTGGGGTGAGATGAAATCTGAGGGTAGTTTTGATTTGCATTTCTCTAATGGCTAGAGATGTTGAACATTTCTTCATATATATGTTTATTGATTGTATATCTTCTTCTGACTGATCTCCAGGATATATAAAGAACTCAAAAAACTTAACACCAAAAATACAAACAATCCAATCAATAAATGGGCTAAGGTACATGATGGAATTTAAAAAGGAAATTTTGAGGAAAATATACCTTGACTTTGTTTATCATGTATTATTATTTAGTGCTTCATTTCACCACATTTAAAATAATCATTTGGGGGGGGGTTCTTAAGGGAAAGGATATGGCCATATATAGGATGCCATTAGAAACTCAATAGATTTTTAACTTGAATTGTAAAGCAAAGTTTTTTTGTTTTAATAGTTATTTTAGATGTATATGTTTCAGAGTTGTTCTTGGAAGAGTAGTTTCTGAATGCATTCAGAATTTTTCAGGCATCTGGAATTTTGTATTTCATTAATGAAAACAAATTATATTACCCATTACCCTATCTGATAATAATTCAAAATAACTAATAGCAAATGACCTTTGGTATTAAAAAAAATTAGACTTACACCCAAAGGTTAAGAGGTATTTTCTATACTGGAGATGTTTAGATGAATATGTACAGTAATCCTCATGCCAGATCTAGTTTTTCACCTGTCATTTCTCTAGCCCCAGTTGCCAGGCAACCATTCTGATAGCCTGCACCAAGTTAACCTTATCCTAAGAATGTTCCTTTCCCTGTCTTGGCCTGACGTCATCTCTGTTTTAGAAACACATTGCTCTCCCCAAAATAGCAACTTTAAACTACAAGTAAGATCCAGCAACAGAAGGTGAACTTCACTTACATGCAATTACACATGCTTACATATTATAAATAATAAGTAAAGAGATGTTACATCTCAGAAATTTTCAATTATGACCTCTTTGTACTCTATTGATCTTCCTGAGAACAGAATATTTCAATCAATAAAATAGTGAATAATGTTAATTCTCAGAAGCACTCCTGATGCCAAACCAAACAAATTCTGAGTCACAAGACCCCCTTTTGACAAAAGACTCTCAGAATGCAAAAATTTCTTCTATGATGAACAGAGATACATATAATTGGACAAATGAAGTACTTCACAGTTCTGAGGTCCAAATGTCTACAACGTGGGCAACCTGCATAACTTCCTATGGCTAAGCCTTTAGCTAAGCTAAGACTTTCTGATCTCTATCATTAGAATTTATCAGTTGCTCAGAACCTCTTAAGCCCTTTTTAATGAAACACTTTATTTGCCCAAGTGTCTGCTGCATTATATCATTAGTTTTTGTTTTCACTTATAAAAGCCTTGTTTCATCAATTATCAGTATTTTGCTCTTTGAAATAATGAAGATACATTTTGTTTGTGCATGTCCACCGATTTTATCAGTATATTGTTAAATGGTAAATTTGTAGATGTATATTTTTAAGATTCATAGAAATCCATTTGTATTTTTCCACTAATTCAAACATGAAATTAAAAACATTTTTAAAGGGTTTTTAATTTTTAAAACATGGAGAAAAAAGCATTGTATAATGCTCTTTATTGTATTAAAATGTAATCTTTCGTTGAAAATGGAATGTGATGAATTTTTTTATGTGTGACGTACCAGTCTTGAGATGATTTAAGAACACATAAAATCCATAAAATCTAGAACTTCAGATTTTAAATTTACGTCCTACTTTTATAGGCTATTAAAGGTAAAATCTGCTCTATAGAAATCATTCTTGGATGACAAAATATTAAGTACTTACTTTAGGATTTATTAACTATAATAAAAGGTGCATGATTTGCTGTTCTTTATATGCTATGAATTATATTTATTAAACATAAATCCTGGTTAATTTAGTGTCATTGAATGTTCTATTTATTTTAAAATAAGAATAACTAAATATTCAATCTGCTTAGGCAATGTTGTAGTTTGTCATAAAGTCCAATTGAAATAAAATATATGCATACTATAATGTTGATGATTATATTTCACTTGAGTAAATCCTGATCAGGAACAAAACTACACAAATAAAAAACCTGTCACTTTTAGTGATGTAATTCAGGAAACTGAAAATGTCTATCTGTTTTTCAACAAGGTTGACCTGAAAGGGAACAAGAATAAATTAAGCTTGTTTTACCCCAAAATGTACTTTAAAAGTACATAATTTCACTTTTTTTTTTAATATTTTTTTTGCTGTAGATGGACACAATGTCTTTATTTTATTGCTTTGTACATGGTGCTGAGGATCGAACCTAGGGCCTCACTCATGCAAGGCAAGCACTCTACCGCTGAGCTACAATCCCAGCCCCCATAATTTCACTTTTTAAGATCTCTACAACTTGATGAATTTCTAGTAAATCTTGTAATTTAAAAAAAATTATTTATGGATATATTTATTTTTTGAATTAAATGTTAAAGACTTTCTAGTAAGTCACCCAAACATATATTTATAAGAGAAGGTCATTATTATTACAATTTACTTTAGTTTCTGTATTTCATTAGGATTTTTAAGGTTATATACATCAAGAAAGGGGACAACAAGCCAAATTCAAAAGAATACATAAACAAAACTTATATGCATCTGATTCATTATAATAATTATAGTTGGTTCTAACAAAGTGTTTTTCATTGATTAGAAACCCAAACTTGGTAGTACTTTTCCTAATGTATCTGGAGAACAAATCATTTTGCCTAATCTCATACCTGGTTTTGATTATACAAAGTGAAAACAGTACCAGTAGAATATTTAATTTTTCTATTTGGCCTTGCTGCCATTCTGGAATTTCAGTCTTAAAGGGAATAGAATAACTCCAGGTATTTCAGTTATTAATTTAATTCCCATTTGGATTTTATGACAATTATTTAATCAGAAATAATTGTATGGCTATTTTTTTCTATTGTTTCTACTATGGAATGAATTTTGATGCCAGACAAGGTTGTAATGTGTATTATTTAAGCATAATTTACAAAATTGAAATGAAGAAACATACTTGGATCTCTGGTAGACTTCATGAAAATCTTTTTAGGAAGTGTGGGGAGAGCTTCAAATGTCTTAATGCCTTTTTAAATTTTAGCAAAATTTTAAAGTTATAGTGTAAACTTTTTCCCTAAATGAAAACCCCCCTGATGCTTCCCCCCCCCCTTTGGGACCATGCTAATCTTCTCTGTATCATTCCAATTTTAGTATATGTGCTGCCGAAGTGAGCACTGCTTCTTAAATAGTATTTCAAGACCACCTTTGGGATCATTTTTTTATAACTTGACTCTTGGAAAAATGTGGAAAAGTTAAAAAGAGACAACTATTTCTAATAAAACATCTTTTCTTAGTCTTATGTAGACATCAAATTATACTTGCTCCATAAGCAATTATCATGAGTGAGTGCTAATTAACTTTAGTCAATGTTTTGATAGAGTCTCTATTCTATTTCTTCTTGTTTTTAAGCCTCCTCTCTGTTTCTGTGTAAATTGTTCACACAAATAGCAAAGGAGTAACACAGATGAATGCAAGTAAAAACACAAATACTTCTAAGTGTAGGTAGCAGGAGAGAATGGTTTTATCCAAGTTATTTTAGATCAAAGCCTAATGGATCCATTTTGAGAAACTTCTACACAATAAAAGGGGATATGTTATCACTAAACTTACTAATTTCGTTCTCTAAATGCAGATAGGTGCTGCAAAATTATAGTTCTTTACTACTATTGTCTCTAAAAGTAAGCTGCTCTTATTTTCAAGCACCCAGTAAATTAGGGGTCTTTTTTTTTCACAATGTTCCTAAGGGAATACAAGGGCAGCTTTAAAGAAAGTGCCATATGCATGAGTCCTGTGTTGCTGAGCAAGTGTTGCTTCTGTTTCTGAAAACACATTTCACAGATACAGATTAAAATCAAAGAAACAGAAAGTTATAATGAACACTGCAAGGAGTAATACAATCAAAATGAGAATACAGTTTACTGATTCTATTTTTCAAGAGTTGATATGACAAGAAAGAAAAGACATGTTAATAGAAAAGTATTTGTAAAATTAAATGCACTAATTGCTTTCTTTCTTTTTTCTTTTTAACAGTATGAAAGAAGTAGGAGTAGGCCATAAGCAATGGAGGGGTTTCGCATCATCCACCTGCAAGCAGTGTCCTGTGGTCTATACCAGCCCTGTCTGCGGTTCAGATGGCCATTCCTACTACTCTCAGGTAAAAAAAAAAAAAAGCTCCTTAAGGGGATGTTAACCTGTTTAATTTTGAGTTAACATCCCATTGGGGGACACTGCATGATATGCTACACTATTCTAAATACATTTTTTGAAAAAATCTAAATTTGTAAATGTGTCCTGAGTGTTTTGGGCAACCAGTTGTAAGAGGTGGTGCCATGTGTCTGTCTGCTGAAGTTTTAAGATGTACATAGAAATGGAGCTATTGTTAAGAGAGGGAAAGATTAGGTTTGGGTCTTTGCAACATTCCTTTGATCTTGGGAATGTATTGTGGTGCAGGATCTCAGGTATGTGTGTTTACAAAATTCATATTGTTAGTACGAGAGAATGAGCCTACTCATATTATCAAAGCCCACATGTAAGGATGAGCAAATTACACATACTTATTAAGTTACAATGAAGGATACAGATTGTAATATCCAAACTGGTAGGTAATGATGCTACATGGTAAGAAAACTTTAATCCTAACTTTACTTTTATGGAAATTGATGGGTAAATCAATTGAATCAGTGGAGACACTGAATGTTTTCTCTGGCATCCATCTAGCCAAGGTAATCCTGTGTTTCTCAGCTTTAGAAATACAGTATACAGCATACATTCCAAAAGTACTGGTATGTTTGTGCCAAGGATGTCATCATCCCTAGAAAGTGCTAATGGTACTCTAACTATATCTGTTTGGGACTGCTTTTAGGATGGCCCTTGCAGATGGTCCTTCCTTTTAAAACCTGATTTTGCATTATACCAAGTTGTCATCATAGATGATTTCCATAGGCCTGAGACTATGTTGGAGGACTTGTTCGATGATCTCTGTTATTAAGTACTTAAAACACAGTCCCCAAATGCTAACCTATCATTAAGTAAATTCATCCCTGTATATTTCCAGTTCCATAGGGAGCTCCATTGTTTTCCTTGTGTACTAGGCACACAGTGAAGACTTAACTTACAAATCATGTGTTTCTATTAATGCTGACAGTAAAGTTGATTTTCAGAATAATCCGTATTTTATATTTATTTGCAAATGTCATTTTCAATAAATACTTTTTATATAGGAAGATATAAAAATATGGCTAGAATGAATATATGGATCTTCAGAAATCTCAAATCATCATCTTCATTTGTTGTCCATTCAAATTTAACTTGGTGACTTTCGTACTTTGGACATTCAGTCTACTCTTAACTGTTTTCATTGACAGCAAGGAAACTGAAGTGCATAAAACAATAAAATTAAACAGAACTCTTAGCCTCATAAGAAATTATATTAAACTCTCCTTACTGTTTTTAAGTTTGTTGTAATTGAAATTCAAATTTGGATTTCCACTTTTTTTCTCCCCCCTTGTAAGAAAAAGTATTGTTCTAGGCTATTTATACTGGATCAAACTAAAGATCACAGAGGTATGCTTTTTTGAAAAGCTCATTTCATATTTTTCCAATATTTACTATGTGTACAACTCTTGGGGCTTGTTATTTATTTCACAGTAATGGTGAGCTCCAAATCCATGCTGACTCTGTTGGTCAACTAAGCCCCCTCCATGACATTGTTAATCTCAAAGCTCAGTAGCCCTAAGATGGTACAGGTTGGCCAGAAGCCAGATAATTTTGGGTCCTGAGTGTAGAACACTGCAGGCAGGTGGAATATCAGTTTCTTTCTTATTCATGTTTCTGTATTTTGTAACCACTCCCCCCAACATTTGTTTATTTCAGTTAAATGATAAGACTAGAGTATAATTTTAGAAAGTACATGTTTTTTTCACAATGTGACCAATTTGAATAATTATTTGATTGGAGTTCAAACTCAAGCTTGTTAGCTTTTCTAAAGCCTCAGCCAAGTAAAAACTGCATATACTACAAGATATATGAACAGATATAGAACTATGAAAATACAGGTTTACTTGAAAAAATATTGGAACACTTGTGATTTTTATAAAAAGTATTTTTACAGCATCATCTTTTTTCCTCTTAAGAGAAATGAGTGACTATTTTGGGAAATATGCTTAGTCTTTTTAAAAGAGCCAATAATTGTTGAATTTTAAAAAAAATCGGCAATGTCAGAAAAATCAAAATATAACTGTTCAAGCTTATTTGAGAGGTAATCATTCCTGTAATTGACACAAAAATGAAAGTCTTTGTTTCTTCACTTCAGGCAAAGTTTATTCTCTATATTAAGATTCAATAAGAACTAGGAATTGTTCCCCAAAATAGAATCTATGTTAGATTTATTATGTTAAATCTATGTTAAATATATTATATTTTTATTTTTAAAATGTATGTGGTTTTGTCATTTTCTTGCGTAAATTGTGCATAATTTTTTGTGAGCAAAAGTCAATAAATAATACTAATGTTTTTAGAACTGAGCAGAACATCCATAATATGAATCCCCTGAGGACAACAGTGGATGATTTTAAACTCTTTCTATTTCATTTAGTCATGCAATGCTGGACAGTTGAACTAAGTCATGGTGAATTCCTTAGAAATGAGATTTGCTTATGAAATTGTCTCTCTGTGTGTGTATGCACCTGCCTTGAAGGGAGGTGAATAGAAAGCTTATCCATTTTATACTAAAGTTCCCAACCTAAATGCAGAGACACTGCATATATGGCTCTGGATGAGACCCCAAGCATAGAAACTTTACAAGCTCCCCAGGTAACTTTTATGTGTAACTATAGTTAAGAACCACTGTTACGGGGCTGGGGCTATAGCTCAGTGGTAGAGTGCTTGCCTAGCATGCAGGAGGCACTGGGTTTGATCTTCAGCACCACATATAAATAATAAATGAATAAAATAAAGATCTATCAACAACTAAAAAAATTAAAAAAAAAGAACCACTGTTACATCCTTCATATTATTGCCTTGATTTCTTAAAAAAAAAATATATATATATATACACACACACACATACACATATGTAGGTGTATATTTGTTTACTAGAACAATAACACAATAACAACATTAAAGAAATAATTATATTATATTCTAATATTATAATATTTCACTGTAAATTTCAATATTCTATTTATGTTTTATTATTTATGTCATTTATTTTTCCATAATTGAAGCATATTATTACTTAACTTTTAGTAGTTAATAATTCTACTAACTGAGTAACTATGTGCACACTTTGAAAAGTAAATTATTCCTCACTCCCTCTCATTAAAGCTTGCTATGCTGAATCTATTAGTATTTAGTATTTAATTGCTCCACCATCCTTCCTCTGAGTACTTCGAGCTGAGATCATTTTATGGTAGAAAAATCAATATTTGGAAATGCAGGGGCACTATTTCTATTTAAACTGCTTTTTAGCCCAAGCTCAGTTTGACTTTTGGCTTAAATATGCCAAATTGATTAAGGTCACACCTCCAGCATATCAGCATGATCACTTACTGGGATACACTCTCATTAAAGCACTGAACATGCAATGAAATAGTACAAATGAACTTCATCATAAAATCTCATATTTAGAAGGAACTCAACAAGATGGCGAGGGCACGTGGTCCCTCGTATGACATCAGGTTCAGGGAGATAACCTCGATAGCTGAGGGTTATTCTAATGCTGTGAAAAGTTGTCCTCTCCTTACACTGATTTAGATTACTGAATTTTCTATCCTTACCTCCGCAAACATCATGAAACACAAGGGAATATTCTCTTGTCTTCTGTTAATGGGAAAAATACGACTTCCTGGATCAATTTAAAATGGGAACAAGAAGCTAAAAGGTACTTGCAAAGCACCCTGAGGGGTAGAATGTGATTTAATTTTTATAAAACCTTGTCCTGGTGCTTTAGAATGATCTCACACACATTCATTTACTTAGACATGAACATTTTTTTGTGTAGCTCATCGGTGCTGCACTTGAGACATTCAACATTGTTTTAATAGAAACTCAACCTTCTGTTTTACATTGGCATTTGATTGTGTTTGTCATATTTAATTAAATTATATGAGTATTATATGTCATATTTAATTAAATTATATTAGTTCAATGAAGAGATTTTTTTAGGAAACAAAAAGTGTCATGGAAATAGCATAAACTTCTGACAGAAATAAAGGGTTTGAAGTCACTTAAGAACCTTAAGAGTTCAGCATGCTGTGGGCATCAGTTGAAGGAAAAAGTGTTATTCTTGTCAATCAAAAATTACTCCTTCAGGAGAAATTAAATAATATGCGCTTGTCTGTAAATATTTTATGTTTGTGTTAAATACCATTATCAAGATAGAGCTGAAATGTGATATTTTGTCAGTTGAATTTGCAGAATTAGAACCTATCTGTGAATTATAATGATTAAATATGTTCTACAGAAAAGTAGAGCATAAATAAATTCTGATTATTTTTGTCCTCAATCCTGAATTCATTTTCTCTTCATATGAATGATTTGTATGTATACAACATTATGTGTTCTATATATTGTATTATTTCATTATTAATATATTTCAATGTACACTTAAAGTTAAGGGAAATGATAATTTATAACTATGAATGACTTTTCTCTTTGAGAAAGGAAAAGGAAACAAAATTAAGTTTGAACATGAAAATAATGTATAATTTGTATGAAAGAATTAATATGGTAAACCAACTGCTTGTTGCTTTATTGTTAAATAAAGGATTCTTTTATCTTTTCATTTACAAATAATTCCACATAGCCTTTCTGTGACAATGTAATAATGCCTTGTTTCTATTATTTTATTGATTAAATTTCTTTTCTACAACTTATGTTGAAGAGATTCAATTTCAGTTCCATTTATATTACACTAGAAAGTCTGGTATACTTCAGGATGGTGAGCATCTTGAAAAAGGGTTGCTGAGGTACTGAGTGAGCACAGTCCTGTTTTGAGGGTTAATGCTCTGCTCTGTCCACTTTTAGAACTCACCTGCCCTTCTCCTCCAGGAGTATGTTTTATGAATTATTTTACACCTTTCTCTTTAACCTTAACACAGACAGGACATAGACTTACCCTCTTGGACTGTTCAAGACTCTTCAGTTAGTTTATTAAACTTGATGAGTTTAGGACAAATTTTTCACTAATGTCTAAATTTATATCTTGATATATTTCCAAGCTTGTAATTTTCTTACATGTAAGCAAATATGTGTTAAAACAGTCTTTTAAAAAACTACATTGATATTACTCTAAAGTTTATGCAATTATCCTAACTTATTTAGTTATTTGATATGATTCCTTAGGAAAATGAAAAGTTAGACAATCCATGTGTCTTTCACACACTCATGTTTGAAATATTGATCATTTATAATTGTAAAGACTAGACGACCAGAAGGAGATGAATTAAAGCCACTTGGCAAGGCTTTATTGAGAATACATGCTCTCAGGCCGAATCCTCCTGTCCATCAGAGTGTGTCTGGGAGAATGGCGCTGGGTCTCTGGTGTAGAGAGAATATCAAAAGGTCTGGTCAGAAAGGCGAGAGCTTGGGGGCAGGAAGAGAAGCCCAGAGTCCTTCCTGGATAGGTCAGGAAAAACCCACTGATTGGCAGGAGGCGTGTCTATGTCAGCATCTGGCTAGCCGCTCCTTTTTGCAGCTGCTAACTGCAGCTTCCCTGACCAGTCCCTTTAATTGGACATCTTGGACCCTGATCCGACCTAACAATAATATCTAACCCTAAACAATTTTGATCTACTTGTTTTATTTACACTCTTGCCAATTCTACAACACAATAAAAAAGAAAAGACATGTGCTACCACCCATTCAAGTAACCAGTTGGACATACATGAGCAATGAAGAAAATGTCAAATTCAGTGAATATTCCAAACCCTTCCCATTTTAAATAGCAGTAAAATATTTGACAGTGCTATGAATTGTTATCATATTCTGCCTTTTTGCCTTTCATTCCTGAGTGGCCATTACTTGAGCAATGACCATGGCACCTTCAGAGAGAGGTTTCCAAGAGAACTTTGTCCCAGAAAACTTATACTCTATAACTAATACTTAATACTGTCACCCCAGTCACTGGCCTAGCTATAGGATGGGGAGACCATAGTGAGTCAAAGGCACAGGTGCCCCATATTTTTCTTGTCTACTTCTTTTTAACTTTTTTTTTTGAGACAGGTTCTCACTATGTTGCCAAGACTGGCCCTGAACTCCTGGACCAAAGTAACCCTCCCACTGCAGCCAGCCTCTCAAGAGGCTAGGACAACAGACATGCCCTGCAGTGCCCAATTTCTTTTTCTTTTTTCTTCTTTATTTGCATTCCATTTACAATAACTTGTGTATTCATTTTTGCACTACGATAATGCATGACCTTTTCATTACATTAGCTTTCATAAGCTCATACAAATGTGAATACATATGTATATACTTATATATGTACACATATATTCAAAAATATAAGTATTTGACTTTTTCTTGATGCATACTTTAAATAATTTAGATATATTAACTTATTTCCCTTTTATGAATGAGAGTTCTGATGTACAGAGAAATGGAGTGATTTAACCAGTGTCACTCATTTAAGTCCATAGTTCATTCTCTAAATAGCTTTTCCATTTTTAAATGTCAATTGAAGCAGATACAATTAATTTTATTATTGGTATTTATTTTTCTACATTAATACATGTAATTATTATAATAAGTACACCTATTGGAATCATTAAAAAAGATTGCAGTGTATGACTTTGATGCCTCTGGAGTCATTTTTCCTTCTCTCAAAACCTGAGATGTCAGAGCAATTTTCAAAATTATACTTTCTAGAAGTTTTACATGGTAACTTTACTTTATCATTTTTTATAGTTATCACTTTCTACAGAAAATAATCTTCTGTTTTCATCCAGAATTTTTCATATTTTAACTTGTAACTTTACATCTGATATATAATTATTATTTTTAGTGTATGATTGAGCTTTGTTTCTAAGGATGTGACTGACTGTTGGACTTTCCTATGTAGCACCTTGCCCCACTGGATTACTTTGGTACTTGTGTCAAAAACAAAATGTCCCTAAAAGCATTGATGTGTTTCTGTGTCTATCTTGTTCCAGTGGACTGTTTGTCTTTAGTTAGGCTTGTACCAGTCACTTAAGTTGTTTATATCTTCATGCTAACTTTTGAATTCAGGGGCTGTTTTAGTCAGCTTTCATGTCACTGTGACCAAAATACCTGAAAAGAACAAAATCAAGGAGGACAAGTTTGTCTGGGACTCATGGTTCTCAGAGGTCTCACATAGATATGGCTATCATGGATAAAGGGCCCAACTGAGGAAAATTGCTCAGCTCATGGCTTGTGGGGAGGAAGAGAAAAAGGGAAGGAGAAAGGGGTTGCAGGACAAACTGCCTCAGGGCACACCCTCTGTGACCCACCATTCCAGCCATATTCCACTTGCCTACAGTTGCCACCCAGTTAGGCCCACTCCAACTAAGATGAAAGGACTGGGTTTCATATAATAATGCAGTCATTCTATCTCTGAATATTCCTGCATTGACAAGAGTTTTGCAGGCACACGTCATATCCAAACCTATTCAATTTTTAATATTGTTTTGGTGGTTTTCATTTGTATTTATGTATGAATTTCAGATTCTGTTTGTCAGTTTCTGCAAAGAATCAGCTAGAATTATGATCTGGATTTTATTGAATCTGTAGATAAATTTGAAGAAAATTAATATCTGAGAAAAAATGAATTCTCAACTCTACACACTGGTATATCTCTTCATTTAGTTAGATTTCACAATTAATGTGTCGTATTTTTCTGTATAGAGGTCTATAGTGCTTTTTGTTGAATTTATAGCTAAGTTTTGTTAGTGCTATTACAAATTTAATTTTTATTTTTAATTGTTTTTTATATATTGGTAGATAGTTCTTTTTCTATACTGATTTTGTATGTTGCCACTTTTCTAAGTTTACTTATTATTTCTAGTAATGTTTTATAAATCTCTCAGAATTTTCTAAACATCCAATTGTCCTCTATATGAAAAAAAAGGCAGATATATCTCTTTCTTTCCTATATTTCATGTCTTTTATTTCATTATTTTGCCTTATTGTTCTGGCTAGGTCTCCCAGTAGTGTTTAATATGCCTTCTTGTGTTAGTCCCAATTTAGAAAGAAACTCTTAGGCATCTTCACTAGTAGGTACAAAGTTATGTATAGGGTTTTGTATGTGAAAAACAAATTAAACACTTTAGTAGAGCTTAAGTAAATGTTAGCCAGGATTTCTGCAGCCATCATAGAATAGAGAAATGGAGTTCCAATATCTTATGTTACTATGGATCAAAAAAAAAGAAAGGAATAACTACATACATGCACTCATAGAATTTTTATATTGTTGCTTAAATAACAAAATATTTGCTTTTTAATATCATATTTTATAAATATCATATTTTATAAATATTTCACATAGTTTATAAGAGATGTTTCTCAAAATCTTAAAATACATACAATATTCTTGAATATACATATTCGTCTGAGGAGTATTATAATAATAATAAGCATATACTAATTATAGCAGAAGTATTCATAAGTAGCATTAGTATGAATTTCTAAAATAATTGATCAGTACTATTTTAAGTATTTTACATGTTATAGTTTAACCTTCAAATCAAACTTATAAGAGATATTGTGTAGTGATCCCCATTATACAGAGAAATGAAAGGAATCCCTAGAAGCCAGGGAACTGATAAGTAGTGATGCTGGAGCTGAAACCCAGCTTAGAGCTCACACAGTTAACCACAGAGCTACACTTTGTAATAAAACTGTCAACAGGATCCTGGTGGATGCATTTATCATGTGTGGATTTTACCTTCATGGTCTTCTTCAAAACATCAATTATTCATCATTTTTCCAAGATAAAAGAACCATGGGAGGCAATGGGATAGATTTCAAGGAGTGATATACATTCCAGTTCTTTAAAAACTTATATTGTAGCAAGGTAAATACATTATCCATAAGCACAGATACCAGTACCATGTTCCATTCTTATTCTTGTGGTATTAGTTATTCTAGCTAACTTATTCACAGAATTTCTAGGAAGTTCAAAATCAATATACATATAATCCCTTTGGAAAAGCTTATTTCTTTTGGCAATGATGCACAACTCATATCAACAAAGAAAAGAATCTAAAAAAGCTAACATTTTGTGAATGCCTAATATATTTTAATCAGTGTTCTAAGTTATTTATGCAAAATTAAAGAATTAAATTAATGTGTTAATTTTATATGCATTAATTTATTTCTTATAAGAATGCTAAAAGATCTATTCATTTTTATCTACATTTCAGAGGGTTTCTGAATCATATAGATATATAATATATTATTAAGGACAAAGAACTAGTAAAGAGCAGAGCTTATAATGTTTAGTATCAGCACAAATAAAAATATACATGATATAAAAATATAACAAAATGATTTTATATAATAGAGTACACATAATGATATGGATTAAAATGCTATATAAGCAATGAGGATAATATTGCTATAAAGATGCTATTTAAAAATTAATATGAAAAGGAATGATTTTTCTAAACAAGAAAAATAGTATTCTACAAATAATTTGTACTTTATAAACTTGTAATCCTATGATTTATAAAATGCACACAAAAGGATGTGGCTGTCATACCCTTTGTAATATATGCATAGACAAATTGCATGTTTTCCCACAAGCTCTTTCCAGAGTTAAGGGCCAACCACCTTAACAAATTCTGTAAACCATTAAGATATACTTTAGAAGTTCAGGTGGTTGGTGATTCCTTGAGCTTCCGCCTGCCTTTTCTACCTGACATGAGGGTTTAATCCAGATATATAAGGATGCATTCATGATTGCATAGATCCCACATCTTGATCTATAGGAGGCATCTGAGAAGGTTATAGCATCCAAAATGCTTTACCCAATGATTGAGCTGACCTGAATGCCTTCTTGTATTAACTTTTCTGGTTGCATACTTCTTGTACCTGAAGAACTTCCTTCCTGCAAAGTTGTCATAAATTATGATGCAGGTGTCCCATCTGTAAATGAATAACCAAGAATGGATTCATTTTAAAGATATTTCCAGTTAAGTTGAGGGGTATCTAATCTGCTGGTAAAGTTCCTTAAAACAGCTGAAGCACTCTTAGACCACCCCTGAGGCATAAATCACTATACTTTCAGAACTGAAGCAAACTGATACCCGGTTTCCATTTAAGAAATCCAGTACTAGTAGCAAACATGGTGTGCCTCGCAGAGAAAGTGTTGTTAAAACTGGCATGGCCCTGCAGGTTGAGCCTTAAATAGAAGCCACGGGATGACAGTGCATCAAATATGGCCCTCCAGGTTGCTGTCTCATCTAAGTTTTTCCAACTCAGAAAAATTGACTCTATTCCTTGCTCTTAGGTGACAGTTTGAGGATAGTATGATATCTTGAAAACTCTTGGTAATTGTCCTGTTTTTCCAAGCAAGCAGGCTCATTGAATTCATCCTTCTCACAAAATGAATGAAAATGGAAGTGGGAAGATACCTGGAGGTGTTGACAGTTCAGGGTCTGGTACCATTCTTTTCTGTTTCTAGACTACTCTGTAAGGTTAGCCAGATTGAGAAAGGGAATTTTGCAGAAGGCTGATGTGGCTGCCAGTTAAAGCAAAGGAATTGGGAACACTTCTAGAAAGCCACACAAGTTCATTTCCTTAGAAAGGAAAGATGCAGTGGTGCCTCTGAAAGATAAAAATTATCACTATCTCTCACTGTTCCATTTCTCTTGGGATTGAAGGAATGCCTGGTGTGCTCTCCCTTTATCACCACATAATTATTAACTAAATTTTTCCATTTCTTCCCATCAGCTCTTAAATGCCACACCCAAACATTCTGTCCGTAAGAGTATAGTGCAGGAGCAATAAGGGCATTCTGTGAAAACTAGAGAGATCAATTATGTTCCCAAACTTTGGCCTTCCTGAATCACTCCCAGGGACTCAGATCTAGAATTGAGTTTAAATCTCTAAGGTTCTCTTTGTCTGCCACCTGGAGGGTACAACAACCAAATCAGCCTGTGGTTGTTTTTAGGGGAAGTAGCAAAAAAATCCTGGAATGGGTATGAGAATATATGCGCCCTCTTTGGGGACCACAATATTCAACTATCAAATTGTTTACTAAAGTGTGTGAACAATGTGGAAGTGTGGGTGGTGGAATCAGAAATCTTTTTGAGTATACAACTTAAGAGACTAATCTCATCTAAACAATATCAAATTATTGTAGATGGTAGGGAGAATGGAAGATCCATTAGACATCTTGCTATTGATCAGTCCATTATTTACTAGATTTGGTGATAAAGGGTACAGTATTGTCAGATTGCAAACTATCCAAAGAGCCAAATACATAACCCAGATTAGTTTCAGAGGACATAGTAATGGAGCTGGAGTCAGATGACCAAACGGAATACCAACAGCATTACCAGAAAAAAGTGTCAACAGAGATTTGCACCTCAAAGGGTTCATTAGAGTGGTGGGTGTCCCAAAGGTAAGAGATATGGAAGAGCTTACTGGATGGCTTCCTCACCAGCTTCTTGGTTTAGCTAATATAAAGGACAAAAGAAAGGGTCTTAATGAGGAGCATAGACTCACCTATACCAAAAAATGCAGTAAGTTCCTACATTTTGGTGATGAACAAAGTCAGCAGTTTTCCTTCCCTGTTGCAGACACTGAGCTGTGGGAAGAAACTCAATAGTCCTAGGGAGCAGGTCTTTGAACTTATTTGAGTTTATCAACCATCCCTGGGTCAGAAAGACTGAGAAGCAGGACCACTGATGTTGCTAGCAGAAGATAGTGTCAGGTTTGGTCAGGGTCCAAGATGCCCAAATAAGGAAGCTGGTCAGCAGAGCTGCAAGCCAGATGTGACGTCACTAGTGGACACGCCTCCTGTCAATCAGCGAGTTTTCCTGACCCATCAGGAAGGACTATGGCCTTCTCTTCCTGTACCCAATCCCTCCCCTTCCTGACCGGGTTTTCTTGAAATTCTCTAAGCACAGAATCTCCGATGCCATTTCTCCCTACCCGCTCTGATGGACGGGGAAATGGTCCGAGGGCTCGCCTTCCAATAAAGCCTTGCCGAGTGGCTTAATTCATCTTCTCCTGGTCGTGTGAATTTTACAGATAGGTGTCTCAGAGAGAAAATCCTATCATGTGCTATCCAGTGGATTGGATGATATTCACCCATATGGGTGAGAGCCGTCTGCTTTACTTGTTATGGTGTGTTTTAATATTTTATAATATTGAAATTCAATCTTCAAAATAAAATTTCAGGTGGAAAAAGGAAAGGTTCTCTCAAGTAAGGTTGGTGTTATTACTTGATGACAGAAGAGTTCACACACAATAAGCAATGGTGTAGTGTGCACTACAGAGCAGGGTATTTTTAATGCTGTTGCTGTTTAACTCTATGCTTGTGTTTATGTGCTACGATTTCAATACTTGTATGTAAATGATACAATCTGACTGAGTGAATGATTTTAAGATTGAATCAAGTTCTTGTTTCCTCCTCTGGTTGACTTTGCATAGGGAACAGTAGAGTGGGTATCAGAAGAACTCAAGTGGACAAGCTTTCCTGGGAAAAGGCACGCTATAACAGAGTGTGATGAATTCTTTCACAAGAGTTCATATCATGTCTATGATATTGGTAGTTTAGGGCATTGAAGAGAGAATATTAGTCCAAGAATGATTAAAATAGAAAAATTTTAAAGTGATACATGACCTTCCTTATTTCTCATTTGGCTAAAAGTTTTTATTGCTACAACAAGAAAATAACATTGTTACTATTCCTTACCTACTAATAATTATACAATCTTTCCACATTAGAACTATAAAATAGTGCTTGAATTCCATTGTGTGTGTGTGAGTGTGTGTGTGTGTGTGTGTATATATATATATATATATATATATATATATATATGTTTGATGAGTTGCATGAGATTTTCAAACTTGTAATTCTATAGGAAAAATATGCCTATCTTATTTGGATTATCAAAAAGTAATGAATCAAGAATGCCTAACAGGGTGTTTGACGTATAGTAATGTCTTGATGAAAGCAGGCAGATACTGTGTAGTTTGCATTTGAGCTGATTTGTACTCTCTGAATAATTAGACACCTGTAGATGGTAGTGTGTTTATGCCATTGTTTTTATTTCGTATAGATTACTTTGATGAATACCTAACAAAATTTTCTTGAGACATATGAACAAATTCTTTAGAGTTTAGTTAAGCCTTTCATTGTCTTGAAGTAAAACATTGCCTTATTTGGGCATTCCAGTCCTGGCACTATCAACATTTGGGGCCAGATAATCCTTTGTCTTGGCAGTGTGTGTGCATGTTTGTGGGGGAGGGGGGCAATGGGGAAGGATGTCCAGTGAGCTGTAAGATGCCTAGCAGCATGTCAGGCCTCTTTAATAGATGCCAGGAGCAACCCTTCCACCCTTTGACCCTAGTTGTAGCAACCAAATGTCTCCAGATGTCCCTAAGCAGGGAGAGAGGAATTGTCCCCAGCTGAGGACCTCTGGTCTAAACCATCTGCTATGGTGATGGTGATCTTGAAAAACAGTTTCTTTGCTTCTTCTTCTTCGTCTTTGTCTTCTTTTCTTTTCCTCTTTTTTTCTTTTCTGTATGCAACAGATTTCTTCTATTGTAAGATCATATTTTCTTCTGATTGATGCTGCTGTTAAACAAGTGCCTATAAAGTAATTTTCTGTGACATGTCAAAATCATTCTACAGCCTTACTTTCCACAAGAATGCATAACTTGAGTACTTGGAATACTTAAGGTCTTAATCAGGCATGCATTAATCATGTCTGTCTTTATATTATTTGCATTTTTTGGTAATTGTAGACTAATGAGCATGCCCTTTATGTGATATTTTAGCTCACTTATACCTTGATAAATATTTCAGCTTTGTGATAATTAAGTAAATTGAACATTATAAATTAGAAATGCAATCAGTGGATATAGCTAAAACATATTTAAAAGTAGCATCTTTTAAAATGGAATTTTAAAATCCTAATATCTTTTAAGTAAAATTCTTCATAAATACTTTTTTCTCCAAAATCAATTCATAAGTAAATAAAACAAAGATTTTTTTGATAACAGGAAGCTAAATTCATATGATTACATAAAATCTCTGATTTTTTTGCTCTTTACCAAAATGCATAGAGAAAAAAGTTGTCAATAGAATCATTATAATGAAGAAATTATTTCAATGATAAAGTGACATTTTGTGAAGCTATAATTTTATTACACCCCACAAATCTTAAGGACAGCTTGAAACATTTAGTGGCAATTATGCCAAAGAAAGTTTGCTGAGAGATGAAACTTTAATGCAAATTTAATTAATTTTTTATAAATATTATGTTCTTCTTGTAAAATTACCCTTTTAGTGCCTACTAATATTTAAAAATTGAATCATCAACTCTCAAGCAGAAAATATGATTCTCCTTTATAATTAAACAACTTTTGTATTTTTGTGTTCATTCAAATGTTAGAAAGACAAATGTTCTTTATGTGAAAACAAAATAAATGTGTCATAGAATATCTTCAAGGGAAGCTATCATTTAAAATGGTAAAAAATCCAGTATTAGCACCCAGCACAAAAGAGCATGCCTGAAAGTTGTGGGGACAACTTTGGAGGTTGAGGCAGGAGGATCACAAGTTCAAGGCCAGCTTACACAATTTATTGAGACCTTGTTAAAAATAAGGAAGAATGAAAGCAAAAAAGAAAGAAAGGATGGAAGGAAGGACAAAGGGCTAGGGATATTTCTCAGAGCACCCTTGCTTCAATTCCCAGTACTGAAAAAATAAATCATAAGCTGTAATTAATACTGACTTTTAGTTTTGTTTGCTAATAAACCACTTAAAATTGCCTTGTACTTTCCTTAAATAAGTCATGAGTCCATATTTTTATATGACCATATCCAGTTGAAATAATAAGTTAACAGAAGTTATAGTGAAGAATATTAAATTTGAATTCCCAAAGTTTTATGTAAGTCATTTGGCTTTCATTAAGCACGCATAATTGTTTAAATATTTATTTCTATTTTAATTAGGTGTTGGAAATTTTTAATTACCTTTAAAATTCATCATGATTTTACATGAAACAATTTTTTCAGTTATTGAAACATTGACTTACTTTCAAAAGGATTGTTCATCTAAAAGGGCCAATATTCCGCTAAAAACAACTTTAAAGTGCTAAATAAGTTTTAATCATTTGTTGTAGGAGTATTCAAGAATTCTGCTTGTCCATTGCAGAGCTATTTGACAAAAACATAAATAAAATGTTGTAGAGATGTGAGTAATCTGATTACTTGTTTAGAGCATTCAGTACTTCTTGATATCAGCTGAATCGGAATTAAATTAGTCACGGGGGTATTTGCCTATTGGAGCCAGAAAGTCTACTTTATTTAATTTTAAAATAATTTGCTATGAGTGAATTATGAGAGTGCCACTAAAGAAATCATATTACTTCATAATTAGAAATATCTATTTCTTTTAGAGTAGGAAGATAATTATTGCTTCTTAAAATATAGAGCAGGTTTAGGATTTTTAAAATCCTGTCAAATGTGAAGTCAAAAAATATCCTATTCTCTTAAGAAGGAATTAAAAATACTCAGGCTTAAAATTCTTCAGAGAACAATGTTTACAAAGAAAATCAAAACACATTTAATCAAAACTAAATTAAAATATAAACACTCATGCCATAATATTTTTATTGTTTTATTTTAATTCCATTGGGCTTTTATTAACATTGGCTGAGGTCCTGTTTCATGATAGCTAATGCACTGGAAAAAACTATCTGTCTGATTCTTACAACTCTAGAGATTCAATGTTATTATCCCAATTATTATATGTGACAATTGAGATGAGAGCATTTGTGAAACTAGTCCTAAATGGCAGTCATGAGATCCAAATTCAGGAGTCACAATCTTTGTCCTATATCTTTCACTTTCTTTTCCCATAATATGTATAATAAAATTATAAGTATGCTAATGTCATTTTCTTAATAATTTCTAATCTTATGGTAGGTAATACAAGCACTTAAGAGTAGAATACTATTCCCTTTTTATTTCCCTTGTAAAACAAGACAAATAATCTCTGAGACTTGTAGATATATTCTTATTTACATCACATTAGGACTGTACATTTGATCAAATATGGGACCTAGAGGGAATTCAGTTCAAAAAGCATTTGTAGGTAAAGATAAAAATGTTACTAAAAAGTCGAATGTACCAAAAAATATATGAACTGTATATATATATATATATCATGTCATAAATATGTACTCATGTAGTAGTTATATTTATTTTTTTAATTTTTTACATAATTACGTATACTTGTTCTGTGTTTATGTGTACGTGTGTGTATGTGTATTTGGCTGTTGTGATATCTTAGTTTTAAGTCACAGGAAGTATTTCATAAGCACCTCATTCATGAATAGATTTTGGCATTTTTTTGTCATTTGGTAGTATGCAAGTCACTACTTTATCCAGTTGCCACGTCCAAACTTATCATCCAATAACAGAGTTCAAATATACACAATCAAGTAACTAAAACCAGTGTTATATTTAAAGGGGAGTTCAATAGATATTCTAATTTAAGTCATCCCTCTGTCCCTTTGATCCTAAAGTTCTGAACTTAGTTCATTCAACTGAGCTGACAAACTAGGAATAGCTTTTAAGACTGCTATATATCTCAATGACTGTTTTCTAAAATGATCAAGGTTACTGCATTCCTGCTTTTTTTCATGAAACTATAAATAATATGTGAGTGTGTAAGACTGCACCTTAGTATTAGAGATATATGTGGAAAGATTTTCAAATTATATGCATAACAACTTATTTTTTCTTTCTAAATATTTCCTGATATATTTTTTCTTTCTAAATATTTCTAGTGATAGAACTAGATGTATTTGATTCAAGTTTTTTTTTTCCTCTCTTTATACAGTGCAAGCTAGAATATCAGGCATGTGTCTTAGGAAAGCAGATCTCAGTCCAATGTGAAGGACATTGCCCATGTCCTTCAGATAAATCCACGAGTACAAGCAGAAATATTAAGAGAGGTAAGTGATGAAAATTTATTTGTAGTTTTGTATTTTTCCCACTCTATAAAAGTGTTTTGCAATAAGTGTCATTAAGTGCACAAAAAAGTTTACTTTTATACATGTACCTAACAGTAATTATGTCAATCAATTTTTCTACCTTTTAGCCTCATATATTACAGCAAATAATGGTTTTTTATATTTTTGATATTTATTATGAGAATAAGTGGAAAACTACAGAAAACTATTTCTTTTCTATTGTTTACCATGTGCCTTCTATAAATAATTATGTATAAATGTGTCTTTTAGGTCTTGCTCCATTTAATTTTATACTTATTTATTTCTATCATATATTGTGTAGGTATAATTTCCTATAAAGTAATTTATAAATTAAACACTATATTATTTATTTGACATCAAGTAAACTAATTCTGTGAACTTAATATGTTATATGTATTATAGTATAACATTTGACTTTTCCTAGATTATTTATTATAGTTTACATGGTATTGTGTGTATATTTGATAATTTGTTTGTTTATTTGGTACTGGGGATTAAACCCAGCAGGCACTTAATGACTGAGTCACATCCCCAGGCCTTTTATATATTTTTTTTTATTTAGAGACAGGGTCGGAGTTGCTGAGGCTGGCTTTGAACTCGTAATCTTCCTGTCTCAGCCTCCTGAGCTGCTGGAATTAAAGGCATGTGCCACCACGCCCAGCTTTATTGATGCTTTTCAAACAGTCTCCATGCTGTTAGTTCCATTCTTCCATAGATCTAGATAAAGAAGAAAGTGTAGGGAATAGATGTTTCTTTAAGTCAAAAACTATTTTACAGATCACTATCAACATTTTCCATGTATTTTATAACTATCTAACCCTTGTAATTTATAAAATATTATTGAGGGCCCTTTTGTGGTAGAGAATTGATTTTTTTTTACTTTAATTTCCTCAAAAACTGTGAGTAATAGATACATAGACTAAAAAAAGTATAGTTAGTATAAAATGCATTCAGTAGGCACTGTACATTTTGTTGACTATGATGTGTTAGCTTTCCAACACTGTGGCATACTATCACAGATTATCAATTTATATGGAGTAAAGGTTTATTTTTATTCATGGTTTCAAAGGCTTCAGTCCATGGTGACTTGACACTATAGCTATTGGGCTGGCGATAGTCCCCGTTTATCATGATGAAAGCATCTGGTGGAGGAACTGCTCACCTCATGGTAGCCAGGAAGCAAAGCAGACAGCAAGAGGCGAGAGTCTCAATATCCTCTTTAGGGCATCCCCTGATGACCTATCTGCCTCCAAGGCCTCCCAAGGCCTACCTCTTAAATGTTCTTGTACCTCCCTATAGTGTCACAGGCTAGAAACCAAAACTTTAACCTGGGGGCCTTTAGGAGACATTCAAAATCCAAATTAAAGCACATGGTATGCTTGCTAATCCATGTTATAGTCTCATAATGAATATTTTAGTAAAGGCATCTATGCTTCAACTATGTCACTTATATTAGACTTTACTCATTGAAGTTACACTTGAGATAACAAATTTAAAATAAAAAATTGCTATGGCATTGCCTTTAGTAAAGGAGACAGTGATTTTTTTTTTTTTTTGGTCAAAATTAAATTACATAATTTGCAAACATAGTGCTGAAACTTGAAATCACCATGACCTGAGATTGACTAGTGAAAAGGGTTAAGTGGTTCTCTAGGACCCATGATCTATAATCCTCACCTTTGCTGCCTCATCCTAATGTAGGGTCAACTTCAGAGCTAGGTTCCTTCTGTATTCCCTCCTTTATATCCCAGATCTTCTCTCTCCATCTGAAGCCCAAATAAGGATTTCCAGCACCACTCTGCATATATCAATCACCCCCCACATAATCCAGAATTAATTGTAATTTTCCTTTAGCCAAGACTCTTTGATATTTGCAACTTCCTTATCATCACTCCCAATTGAGATATTTTTACAACTGAGTTAAAGATACAGTGGGATACATTTTCATCTGAAAAAATCATAGGCATGAAACAAATCCTAGCATATTTGATATCCATGTTTCATTCTTTCACTGGGAGCCTTAAGAACATCTGAGAAGTAGCCCTAATAAGTAGATATTTCTAATACATCATAGTCTTTCAACAATATTTCTCTTCAGTAATGTTTCCTGCTTTTACATTATTCATGAATGAGAATATATGTTGGAGATAGTATGAATCTATCATAATCTCCTAGCACATGCATTAAATATTGGAATGTGACACATCTGATGATGTAAATCAACAATAATTATGTTTTGTTATTTAAGTTTTCTGTACAGTATTTATGTTAATATGTCAAGAAAGAAACTTTTCTTAAAGTCTTATCATCAGGGAATAAAGATCATTTGTGTTCAATTGTGCGTAGAAAGAGAAGCAAGAGGAATTTAAAACTAATCCTACTCTGACAGATTGTCAGGGCAAAGTAAGTACAGGATTTTGCTAGCTGCTGTGGGAAAGCAGTACAGAAAATTTTGAATGTCATTTCTCCACAGTGCCAAAGGCCGAGAGACTAGGGAAATGTAAAACTGAGTTCTGTATCATTTCTAATCTTTCAACTGTCATTTATATTAGAAGCATGTCTTAGGTGGACTGTGCAGTGCAGGAAATGCTACTTGATATTATCTCTCTTCTAGAAGAAGAGGGGAAGAAACGACTAACAATGAAATATTTCTTAAATCTTTCTGGCTTTCTCCATTTGTGATTAAACTGACACCACAGTATGTTTTCACCTTTTTCATTGCAGAATGAATCCTTTAAATCTGCTTGAACTGCAATAAGACTAGTAAAAATAGATTTCCTTTATATAGTAAGTAGAGGAAAATTAAGTTCTCCTCCATTCTCCTAATGTATCCCAGGATGGATGTGTAAAATAGGTTCAAGTGTCTATATTCAAGTAGCCTAAGTAAAGAACAATATAATTTACATTTCATATGATCATGGATTCTGATTGTAAAGTAGATAAGCATACCATTCTTCCATCAGAAACTTCTAGATTTTTTTCATTGAGTTCTTGTTTTCTCTTTCCCTTCATTTAAAAACAAAACTACAATCTTCAGTACTGTGAAAAAAATTGTTCAATCACAAAGAGCAACTTTATTCAAAGATCACTGACCTTTCAGCTGAATTTTAAAATTCCTTGATATTTTTATATGGCCAGGGAAATATAAGATTTATAGTCGTGACATGGACTATGAATAAACCATTTTTCATATACATATTTAGCAATCCTAACTAATAAAAGAACTTATAGAACAAAATATCAAGATAATTGGAAAGACCTTGAAAAGGATTTATATTGTGGATGGTAAATCTAAGCTCAAATGAATTGCCTGAGGCAAATCTTAATTGTTCACACAACAGTGATTCAGAAGCATAGTAAACTTTAGATCTAGGCAAATCAGAAGTGCTTCCATTGGTTATTGATTTGGTTAGATGCAAGAGATTATTTTAATTGGTGTTATTCTTCTTACAAATTTGGACTTTCCCAGGTCCAAAATATTTTTTCTTGATTCTAAATTTTATATATCTCATCCTTGAGAATTTTATTAATTGTAAATAATACCACTTTTAATATTCTTAACACTGTCTAACATGCATCTAAAGACACCATCCCACACCTCAATAATTTGAAATGCTGAATTTCAGTGGGAGCAGCCATAGAGAAGGAAGACAATGCGTAAAACATTTCAACAGATAAATTGGGTAAAAAAGGACAGAACAGACAAAGAAAATAAAAGTTATAGCAAACATTCAAGGAAATCATATAATTCATTTGTTCTTGGATGCAGAGTACTTTTTAGGAGGACATGGTACAACCATTTCCCAAAGGTAAAGATTCTGGTATTAATTCACTGAATTCAGACACATGAAGAAGGTTAAGCTCTTGAGCAAAACATTTCCCAAATATTTTCTTAATCTTAGTTCTATAACTGTACTAGACAGTTTTTCATTTATTTGTTTGGGGTAGTGGCGGTAAACTAAATATTCAAGTTATTTTGGTGTTTCGGAAAGAAGGCAATCATATCTCATAAAAAATAGCAGATGTAGAAATAAGAGAAGTGGCATTAAAATAAAATTGTTGAAATAGAATTTACAAGGCTTGGAATTAATATGATGGACAAGTAAATGAATCCATTTTTGAGTTTAATAATCTGGGTGATTTATGCATGTTAACAAAAATGTCTATTTTATTTTCCTGAACCTGTGATTCAGTTTCTATTGATTCTCTACCTTCACTCTTTTGTACAACTTGAGGTTCCTTTTACCAACCTGAGAATATGTAATTTGCATGTTTTCCTTTATGCCCTTTTCTCTAGAGTATTAGAATTAAACAGATATGGAATTATGTCATTTAATGTATTTACAAACTACACTTGCTCCAAATTTTGATTAAGTTTCTATATTTTAACTATTTTATATACTTCCTTTCTCACTTGTGCACTGTTATTCTATAAGGTAGCAAAATTTGTTTGTTTGTAGTATAGATTTTAGAATCTTAGTTCTCCAATGCTGACTCTGGGTCCTTTGGCAATATATTTAAGTTCATAAGTCATAGTTTCTTCATATTTGATCACAAAAACATTAGAGGATTTTCAACTTTTTCTATAATTAGGAGTATTTATAAATTTTGTGAATATATTATATACTTTGAAATAGCTTAAGCAGTAGAATTCTACAAGTTCTAGAAGTTATTGGTTATTTTCTTGGATAAATCTTTCACATTCTTTCACATATACTGACCTATGCAGTATGTATTGAGTGTCTATGTGTGTGTGTGCGTAGTGCTTCTTTTATTATGTTACTATAAATTGTTAATTTGTATTTCAAATGATGTCCATTTTTGAAGATTTTTAAGGTATTATCCAAAGTTGTATATGATATCAATTTGTAATTAAAAACAGGCTTTCTAGGTCATATAAGATCTTCAGGAAAGATATAACAGACTTTATAACTCTGAAACAATTCATGAATTCCTGAACTTCCATTCTTCACCATTTAAACAATTATATTTTGTAAAATTTAGATTTTCTTAAACTCTTTAGTACTTAGATTTTGCTATTTAGTTTATCAGAATATGTGTGTGCTAAAATATACAGTTAACACTATAGAAAAAGACTAACACCAGTATACTAATATAATCTGGCAACATGCGTACTTCTCCATAAGAAAAATATTCATAAACAGTAAATTCTATAATTTTTACTACCTTCACAGAAAGTTTAAATTAAATAAAATTATTGACAAGTAATTCATGATGATTTACAGTAAAATGAATGTTAGGTTTTAGAATATTCATTCTTGGATTGAATTAGTATGTGCTCCAAACAACATAAACTGAGCAAAAGGAAATTTTATTTATTTACTTTTTAATTTTCATTTTTTAAAATTTGTTCTAATTAGTTATAAATGATAGTAGAATGCATTTTGACACATCATACATGGTGTATATCTTCTCATTCTTCTGATTGTACATGATGTAGAATCACACAGGTATGTACATAGGGTAATAATGTCTGATTCGTTGAATCTTTCATACCCCTTTATCCCCTTCCCTTGCTTTGCTCTCCTCTGACTAATCCAAAGTATCTCTATTCTTCCCTAGCCTTCCCTGAATTGTGTATTAGCATCTGCATATCAGAGAAAACATTTGGCCTTTGCTTTTTGGGGACTGGCATATTTCGTTTAGCATGACATTCTCCAGCTCCATCCATTTACCTACAAATGCCATGATTTCATTCTTCTTTAAGGCTAAATAATACTCCATTGTTTATATATACCACAGATTCTTTATCCATTCATCTGTTGAAGGGCATCTAGGTTGGTACCATAGTTTAGCTATTGTGAATTGAGCTGCTATAAATATTGATGTGGCTGTGACACTATAGTAAGCTGATTTTAAGTACTTTGGGTATAAACTGAGGAATGGGATAGCTGGATCAAATGGTGGTTCCATTCCAAGTTTCCTAAGGAATTTCCATACTGCTTTCCAGATTTGTTAAACCAATTTGCAGTGCCGCCAGCAATGTATGAGTGTACCTTTACCCCCATGTCCTTACCAACATTTATTATTGCTTGTAGTCTTGATAATTGCCATTCTGACTGGAGTGAAATGAAAACTTAGAGCTGTGATTTACATTTCTCTAATTGCTAGAGATGGTGAACATACAATCAGGTGACTCCTGTTTATAGCAGTAGGTTAAAGAATGTTGAACTATGTCCACATTTTTTTTAATTTGAAAAAGATTGCAAAAATAAAACTGTATTTCATTTAATTCCACAAAACTAAATAATTTTGATAGCAGAATTTTTAAGTGTTCATGGTTTTCTGAGTTTCATTATAATTTGTACTTTCATTATTAGTTAGATTAGCTTATTTGGAAAACATTTTATAAAGCTCTATGAATAATTAATAATATAAAAAGATGTGATATATTCAGTAAATAGAACAAACTAGTCCTCCAGCATTTTCAGTGAATTCAACATTTGTGAGAGAGGTTATATATAGACTTTTTAAAAATTGGGACATGTAATGGTTAAATATGATGGTTCAAGGATGGAGAAATATGACCAGTTAGGAGGTTGGTAATAACTGCAGCTGGAATGATGGTGACTTAGAGACTAGAGATAGGAAGCAGAGAGATGAGGGACCAAAGAAGTGCAGGAGCTAAATGATTAGGACTTGTTGATTGACTGACTATAGTAAAAAAGAGGAGAATTTATCATAACTCCTAAAAAGATTGTGGTGATAAAACTAATGAAAAAGTTGTTAGAATACTCATTTGAGATAGGAAAGATGTTAAGTTCAGTATTGGACATCATGTGTTTAAGGTGCCTATGGCCTACCCAGATTTACACACATTTGTGTTTATATATCCAAGGTAAGAGACCTGGGTTGGAATCAACATAGTTAATAAATCAAACCATGAGAGTGAATGAGATCCAGTGATGTGCAAAAGTGACTATAGTAAAAAAGAGGAGAATTAATCATAACTCCTAAAAAGATTGTGGTGATAAAACTGATGAAAAAGTTGTTAGAATACTCATTTGAAATAAGAAAGATGTTAAGTTCAGTATTGGACATCGTGTGTTTAAGGTGCCTATGGCCTACCCAGATTTACACACATTTGTGTTTATATATCCAAGGTAAGAGACCTGGGTTGGAATCAACATAGTTAATAAATCAAACCATGAGAGTGAATGAGATCCAGTGATGTGCAAAAGTGAGAAAAGCTGGGTAGGTTTTCTTTGGAAAACTGACATGCTGTATTAGATAGCTTTTCATCACTGTTACAAAAGTACCTGAGAATAACAACTTAGAAAAGGAAAAGTTTATTTTGAGAACTCACCATTTCAGAGGTTCAGTCCATGGTCTGTTGGCTCCATTGCTCTGGGCCAGAGATGAGGCAAAACATTATGGCCAAAGGGCATGGCATAGTAGTACTGTTCAACAAGCAAGATAGGGGAAGAGGAAGGAGCCAGGGGACCAAAATACAATCCCCATGGAACCCAATGACCCAACTCCTCCAGCTACACTCACCTGCTTACAGTTACCACTCAATAAAGTAGTACCTGCAAATTTATTAATCCATTAAATAGATTAATCCACTAATTCACTTACAGCTTTCATAATCTAATTACAACAACTCTGAACATTCCTACTTTAACACAAAAGCTTTTGGGAGACACTTCACAACCAAACCATAACACATGGACAGACATTGAAGAGAAAGGAGAATCTATGGAAGACTTGTTGGAATTCAAATGAGAAACATAACTCTTGAATAAAGAAGCAATGTTCAGTAATATAAAGCCTAATAAATGACTACAAGTATTTGCATTTAAAATGTCAGTTATAACTGTAGAAAGAGTATCTAGTGTGAGTTAAATGAAATAATGTAAACAAATTGCTTGACATATATAATATTCAATAAATGTTCTTTCTCCTACTACTCTTTGTCTCCCATTCCCAAAATATAATTCATTTCTGCCAATGTGGTGGAATTGAGTGAACAAATATGCATGTCAAATATAAGAAAGTGAAGATGACCTTTTGGTAGGCCAGTTGGACACATGAGGAAATAAAAGCTCAAAAATTAAAGGAGATTCTTTTAATTTAAAACAGTTACCAGGCTATTTTCTTAGCCCATCCTCTGCATATCTTTTTCTAACATCAGAAAGACTGATTTCAACCCAGACTTGCTACTTTTATAAACTGTTTAAATCCCTTAAATAGGTTGAACATAACCTTTTAATAATTTTATAGTAAAAGAACTGGACTTACACCGTTTAGCCTTCATCAACAAAAGCTTAACATCACTTTAGTTACTTTACATGTATTATTTAATTTAATCCTCAGAAAATCCTATGAAATGGGTGCTGCTTGTATACTCATTTTAGAGATAATTAGCTTGACCCACGGAGAAGTTAAAGTTAAAGTCACACAGTCAAAAAAGTGTTAAGGAGAGGATTTGAACCTATCCTAGCTGACCCTAACTACATTATCAAGCTAGCTTTTCACAGTCTCTCTTCTATTAGATCATATGCCATACTCTCTTTCATTAACAATATATAGTGTTGATGATATGTGTAAAATAATTTGTAGTATTTATATTATGTTAGTAACAAATCAGAGATATATAAAGAATTATATTAGCTTTTAAGAGCAAATTAAGTGCAAGCAAAAGTTATGCACATATTTTTAAAAACAGTGTTAATCATGTTGTGTTATTTGTTTGAAGTATAAGATTTAGTGGCTTATGTCAACTATTATCTTGGCCAACTTCTGATAGTGTATATTTTCTGAAGCCAAATTTTCATAAAATATTACATAATAAAATTTCTGAGATGCCAACAAGGATGCATATATCATTTAGCTTTCTTTTCTTAATGTTTTGTTTGTATCTTCCCCTGCAGGATTCTTCATGTTTCTAGGGTGATACAGGAAGATCATTATGGTAGTGGTGGACAACTTTCTTAATGTGTTACTAATTAATCTCTCACATATTCTTCTAAATTACATTAATTCCAAATTTCATTTATTTTTGGCAAAATGGCCAATGTTTCTATTAGTTTTACATAATTATTAACATCAGGAAAATATAAAATCATTTGAAATGGTAGTACCAATATCACAAATCTGTTCAAGATCTAAATACTTTATTTCCTCGTCATCACTCATAATGAAATTATGATTTATCCCTAAACAAAAATGACTTGATGATGAGAATTTATACATTATTATATATTCTGAATTTGGATATGACATCTTATTTTCTCACTGTCCTTTTCATTATGTCTTTTTCTTCTTTTGTATCCTCACCAAAATCTGACATTTAAGAGCGATTGCTTGATCCAAATTTCTGTCATATTTTCCCAAGAATATAATATTATTTATTTGGTTTTATGTTGGATTTTATGATTTTCAGAAAGTGAGATCTCCTTTTTTTTGTAATGAAAGTCTTTTTTTTTTTTTTGGTACTGGAGATTGAACTCAGGGGCACTTGACCAATGAGCCACATCCCTAACCCAATTTTGTGGTTTAATGTAGAGACAGATTCTCACTGAGTTGCTTAGTGCCTCGCTGTTGCTGAGGCTGGCTTTGAACTCGCGATTCTCCTGTCTCAGCCTCCCTAAGTGCTGGGATTACAGGCTTGCGCCACTGTGCCCGGCTCTGTAATGAAAGTCTTTATTGAAATTTTGATAGTTACATCACCATAAAGGAATTTTTTCAATAGTAATAACAGAATTCAACTAAAGAAAAATAACTTATCAATGAATATTCATTAATAACCTGAGAAAATAGCCAGAGGAATATATATCTGAATCACAATAAAGAAATTTTAAAATGTCTCCTAAAGATTTTGTATTTGTTTCTATATTTTTAATACTTCAAAATAATTTGTGTACATGATAAAATATTAAGTAGTTCAATGAAATCATCTGTACTCTGTACCAGACCCTAAAATCCTACTTTACTGATTAGAGGGGAACATTTTAAGGACTATAATATTTAATCCTTTTGGTTCCTATCATAATTCTGATATATCACTTATCAGATAATGTATCAATTATGGACAACATCTACTTACTTTTTAGAAAAATAAAGATTTAGCATACTTCACTACACAGCTGAAATG
Organism: Geosciurus inauris; assembly: GCA_004024805.1. Lineage (NCBI taxonomy): Eukaryota > Metazoa > Chordata > Mammalia > Rodentia > Sciuridae > Geosciurus > Geosciurus inauris. The sequence goes on along the minus strand of PVHX01006576.1, from coordinate 34,178 downwards.
ATAAAAATCAACTGTTATTAAAGGTACCTATGGGTAAATTTTAGATTTAAATAATAAATATATTTTTCTCCTTCTATTAACTTTAGATCCTAATTCCATAACACCTCCTCTCATTCACCTTGATCTTGATCTCTCTCTCTCTCTCTCTCTCTCTCTCTCACACACACACACACACACACACACACACACACATACACACATACACACACATATTTATTACACTGAAATACTATCATTTAACCAATATAAGACTTTTCTATTTTGTCTGGAATTGTATTTTAAACATTAAATTCAAAAATTAGAGTTTATTATGTCTGTAAATAATTTTATTGCAATGTGATACACTATGCCATGGATCGATATCCATTACCAATATATAGTTCCAAGTGATGTACCAATAAAATGACAATGTCAAGATTGAAGACATTTTCACCACCGTGAGTTGCTTACAGTCATGTAAAATTTTAATCTTGTATTTTGGGCATGTTTTTCTGATTTGACTTTTGTTTGCATTTATTTTATCCTGAATTCGTTCCTTGGCCACATGTTTTTGTTTCTTCAGTTTTTTAATTCTCTCCCACAGAGTTTCCAAATAGCTTTCTTTTATTTATTTATTTTTTTGTGTGTGTGTGTTTCTGATTTCGTTTTAAAAGAACCACACACCATTACATATTTCCCCAATCCTTTAGTCTCATAAATTATTACAAAATGCTGCTCACATCCCCAGGGGTGTGTAGGGAAGACATTCTCTACAGTGTTTCTAACGCCTTGATCTATGTTTTTAAGCAAACCTTCCTGGAATAATTTTTCCTCCAGGTTTGTATGGAACATATTTAATTACCATGTAGTGGAAGTTCTTGCTTCTCTGAGATTCATTTCCATTTCCAGTAATACAGGGAATATCTTCCTCCAAGGCAATGGTGCTAAGTTTGCTCACAGTCTCCTCATAGGATCACACTGCTCCTAAGCCTCCTTCCCCAGCTGTGACACAGATCCACCATGTGCTCAGGATTCCCCTGCATCCCTTTCCCCTGTGGGAGCTGGGGACAAGGGCAACCCCAGTGGATAAGACACTCAAGCTACCTCTTGTGCCATGAATAATCAGCATTACTAAGACTGGGTAAGTGGCATATCAGTACCCTCCACAGGACACTTTGCCTATTCTGAATTTCTTTCCTCTCCTTGTGATCCAGTGCAGATCTGTTTTCTAAGCCTGAAATAAACTTACATCTGTGACTCTCACATCTTCTACTCTTGCTCCATACCTACAATTTTACTGATTCATTGTCTTCACTTTCTTATGTTATTTCGTTTAGCTTTCTTGACCATATATTTTTTGTTATTTTCTTTAAAAGGTAGATGTAGATGGTAGACTTCAGGGGACTTTCAATATCAGAAAATTCTTTATTTTGATCATAGAATTGATCAACAATCTGCCTAAGAATTTAATGCCAGATAAAATAATATAGTCCTTCAGTATTCAAAGGAATTGATCTATTATCTTCTCATAGTGATTGAGAACAGTAATATCCTTATATTATATCAAATGTTGTATAATTAAAAAAATCATAAAGTACTGTACCAATAAAATAGAATAGAATGAGCTGTACCTACTAGAAAATCCAAACCTATATGTTAAACTAATTAGGCAATTAACTTTCTTCAGAAGTAAATATTTTATCATACATTCACACATAATTTCAGCTGCTTATTCTTTGAAATATTCAAGGATATCATGGAAAGTATTTTATTAAAAAGAAATAACAATTTTAAATTCTTGTACATCATTACTGATTTACATTTTGTAAATATAACATGCATATTCATGAATGCCTTTGTTTTTTTGGTACTGGAGATTGAACTCAGGGGTACTCAAGCACTGAGCCACATCCTCAGCTCTATTTTGTATTTTATGTAGAGACAGGGTCTCACTGAGTTGCTTAGAGCCTCATTGTTGCTGAGGGTGGCTTTGAACTCACGATTCTCCCGTCTCAGCCTCCCAAAGTGCTGGGATTATCATGAATGCCTTTTAAAAGCATGTCAGCCAATTCTCTATCAGATAATTTCCTTATAGATTTTGGGCACATTCAAGCATAATAAAATAAATGAACACAATTATTTGAGACAGAAATGCTTTACATTTTGGACAGATTATTATGACCTTCTGATGTTCCAGACTCTTCATATAAATAGAAGGTATGGATATAATTACATAACTAGGTCAGTCAAAAGGATTTTTTATTACAATTCTACAACTTAAGGGATTACTTCTTCCAGTAAGGTATTAAATTTGCATCTGGCCTAATTTTCTATTAGTTTGCATTTATCTCATATATCAGATCAGGTTTTTTTCCTAAGAATTATGATCATTATATCCTTCCTTTAAAACTCAACTATCCAGGGAGTCAGTTAATGCTAGTGGCTAAACTCAGGCATTATGGTTGTCATGTGTATCTTTATGTCAATGATACTGCTGCTGCTTTGAAGGGGACCTTGAGGTTAGTGGAAACACTCTAATTTTCAATGTTCTCTTCTGTAAAATAGGTACAAATATAATCCACTGGGCAGCTGTGAAGATTAGATTGAATTAAGTAAATGCAGTGCCCTTAGCATGATATCTAAATGATAACATCTATTTTTCAAGACCCGCATTGGTCAAGGGTCTGAGATTTTACCCTACTTGGAAGTCATCTATCTAGCTGGTTCACAGATGGTAGCAGCACACCGTAGACTCTTAGCTCAGAGACATGGAACATTATTGCTCACACCAAAAGCTGTGTGTTTGCATTCATTCCCCATGACAAATCCCACAGGTGAGAATCAGAACAGTCCAAGAGAAAGTTCTGCACACAGTGGGGTTTAGTCTCAACTGAGGAACACCAGACATGGGAAATCCTCATTCTTCTCATAAGTAGCATGGTAGCAACCTTGTCCAAACTGTGTCCCAGAAAAAGCTTTATTTTTATTTTTTTAGGTAGCACCGAATTTGTCATTTCCCCTATGAGGAGACACTGTAGATTCCAATACACTTTTGAAAATCTAACATGATGAAGTATTGGTTGATTTCTTTTTTTTTAAACCTTTATTTTATTTATTTATGTATTTTGTATGTGGTGCTGAGGGTCGAACCCAGTGCCTCATGCGTGCTAGGCAAGCGCTCTACCACTGAGCCATGACCCCAGCCCTATATTGGTTGATTTCTTATTGTGGAAGCAGAGTTACTTCTGGGAATGAATCCTGGAGGATCATAATGTAACATCTTATTTTATACATTTCTGAAATCAGTTCTCTAATACTTTGTTAAGGACGTTTTGCATTTATAGTCATAAGAGATATTAGCTGTAATTTTCTTATAATATCTTTATCTAGCTTTATCATTAGGATGTTGATTGTCCTATTAAATGAGTTGGAAAGTGTTTACTTTTCTTAAAATCTCTGAAAATTTTTATGCAGAATTGATGATGGTTTTTCCTAAATGCTTGATTGATAAAATTCACCAGTGACATTTTCATTTTTGGTAGCATTTTAGCTTATAATTCAATTTCTTTTATTAGATGTGGGACTATTCATTTTATATAACTTTTCTTGAAGGAGTGTCAGTAGTTTGAACACATAAAATAATGGGTCTGTTACATCTAAATCATGAAATGTATGAAATATAGTTATTCATAATATTTCCTCATTATCTTATTAATGTTTAGGGAATCAACAGTGTTGACCCTTTTGCCTGTCTTTATACTGCTAAATTTTGTCTTCTTTATGTATTTCTTAATTTATCCATTGTTTTTCCATGTTATTGATATGTTCAAAGAACTACATTTTAGTTTCATTAAATTTTCTTTATTAATTTACTGTTTAATTTCGTTAATTTCTGCTCTAACTTTTTATCAGTTTCTTTTATTTGTTAAGGTTTAATTTGTTCTTCTTAACTTGTTATTTTTTAAATTTCTATCATTTCATTTTGATTTTTTTTCTATTTTTTATCTCTGCTTATATAAAGACCATCCGGTCTTTCATGTATTGGGTTATTTTAAATTGTTTTTCTGATAATTTTCAATTCTCATATTATACATGAATTTGAATCTAATGATGGATTACTTTGTCTCCTGAACCTGTTTTTTTTTTCCCCTACTTTGTCATGCCTTGTATTGTTTTGAAATATAAAACAGAGAAGTAGGGAGGATGCGTTCAGTTTAGGACTTACAATATTCTGGTCAGGATGTGTTGTGTTCCATGTTTTTTCTAACTCTAAGCATCAGAAGCTCTAAATTCCTTTTGTGTCCTTGTTTTATTCCCTCATCTTTGCTTTGAGGCTTCTCTGTGCTTCTCCTGAAGAGGTTGTACATGTGACAGCACTTTAAGTTACTTACTGTTGTTATTTCTGGAGGCCTGTTAGTGAGTCATGTGAGAAGAGGATGTTTTACAATTTTCCCAGTTAGGTCTTGGTATTTGAATGGGACTGTCTTAGAGATGTTGCTTCCACAGTGACACTGTCCCTCCTCCAGCCATAGATATTTTATGTATGTATGTATTTATTTATTTATTTTCCCTCTATTACTTTCTTTGCTAACCATAGGGTTCCCTATTGAGTTTCCTAAAACCCTGTGCATTTTACTTTATGGCATTTATTTGTTTGTTTGTTAATTGATTATTTGGTTTTCTTAGGTAAAAGAGGAGGGGGTAGAGGGGGTGGTAGGTGAAGAAATTCCCTAACTCTTGCTGAGATAAGTCCCTGGTGGTTTCCTTAGGTTTCTTTGTATAAAGATAAGAATGGTTTTCAAGTTTTTTACATGTTGGAGCTGAAACTGAAAATACTTTAAAATTATATATTATGGCATAATCATGAATGCATCATTTGTTATTATTATGTAATTTATTGGAATATAATGTTAATAAGTTGTCTTCTCTATAAAAAGAGATACTGTGACTCAATAGTAACAAAAAAGATAAGAAACAATGTGATGATGTTTCTTATAAATATTATAGATGTTTTAATGTAGTCATCTTCTGATGGAGCTTTTCTGGAAATCATAGTAAAAGAACTTCTGTACTTGAGAGTTAATGTTGTACCTCTGAAAGTATGAAAGAAGAGTTAAAAATCTGAACTTTGATGGTCTACCTACATGGCCTAACACTTACTAGGTTAAGACTTTTGACTCCATACTTTGGCATGTATTTAACTCTAATTACTTTAACTCAAAAGTCCAAAATATCAGCAATTTACATTTTGTAAAACAAACAACACTGTCCTTTTAACTATTCCTGCTGATTCTATAAAATCAAATACCAGAGAGACCTCCTAGGTACTTGTCAGTGGTTGCTCAATTGAGCCAGATTGAGAGCTCTGCTCCATTAGTGTAGAAGCAGCTTTGTAATTTTCTGAATAATTAATGAAAACACCAACTCACAGTTCTTCTAACTAAAATTTTTGTTGAATTGATTTTCTTAGCATACAGTTCTTTAAAACTTTATCTAACAATATTAGGCTCAATTACCAAAACTTTACATTTCATTCAAGGAACTATTGAGTAAACATAAATTTATGTGAGGCCATCATAGCAGAATAAGCAAGATTATAGACAAATTTTTGTATAATTTTGACCATAGATTATTTTATTTACTTTAAACAAGCCCTGATTCCAAATTGTATAGGAAGTTTACAGTTTGAACATAGTCATTGTTTTGTTTGTGCTTTATAGGATTAAAAAAACCACCTTGATATAGTTTGAAATTTTCAACAATGTTGGATTTTTTTCTGATATGTAAGTAAATAAAAGGATGAATTAACTTATAAGCTAGAAAACTGTTTCTCAGAGGAATATGAGTTTTCAAAGATTCATTTTATGATCTTTACTTGGATATTTTGAGCATCTGCCTGGGAGTATCTAGATGGAGGATTTAAGAAAATTTAACTTTATAATCCTATGTTATTCTAGAGGATATCTAGTGTAAGATTTAATTCAAGTATTTCATTTCCAGAATTTGCAACAGCAAGAAACAATAGCAACAAAAACAAACAGAAACCCAGAATTATATGGTAATTTGTGGTTTAGTTAATTTATTTTCTTAAAATAACAACTGAAATGCAAGTGAAGCTGTATAATTTTTCAAAAATTATTTTTGAACAATGCATTTATTTATTTATCCAACAAATCAAGTAACATATATGCCATGTGTGTGTATGTGTGTATGCATATATATATGTTTGTGTCTAGGACTTTTCCTTAAATGTATGTATATATTTGGGCATTAAAATATTTTTGCTTAAACATAAAATGTTTTTCAATTCCATATTTTTCTTTCATAAATTAGTATGTGGGTCTTAAGAGAGTCGATGTTGCCATTAAGAAAACATAACTCTTTTGTGACCTAATTTATGTACCTACTATTAATATTTTATAGCCATGTCTAAGTATAATTATTTTGCTTCGGTTTACCTTTACATTAGCATATAGTACTCATTTGCTTAATCTTTAAAACCATTAAACATTTACCTTTAATTAATGTTTTAAGCTTATTTAATTTAGTTCATTAATCAATAATCACTTAACTTTTAGCCAAATGACTTTTCAATAATTATGGCACTGTTTCTCAATGTACTATACTTACAAGCCATTCATCTCAAAATGTGGCTATTTATTAAATAATAAAAGCAACTCTTCTGTAATTATGTTAATTTGAACGTTGCTACTCAAGCTTCCTTTGTAGTGTTTTGGAGCAAAGTATTCCATCGTATCCTATTGATTAAAATAGCATTTCCTTTTCCTCACCATTAAGAAATGTTTGAACGTTCATCCTTTCTCTACCTCTTCTGAATTTGAAAGAATTATTAGCTGGACACAGAAAAATGCAATGTATATAGGAAATCATTGTTGTTATTATCATTCAGTTATTTTGATCTTCTTCCAGAATGTTAAAGGACAAAGTAATTGAAATAGAAGTATAGACCATGTTATTCTACAAAAGCTTATTAAATACTTCCACTCCGGATTCTGCAAACTGTGCATTAAATCATACCTACAACAAGTTTCTCCTTTAAGCAATGGCTTCTAATTTGCATGAAGTTCATAGAGATTGAGGGTCTACTTGTTCCCTTTTAATAGCTCCATTGTCATGGTTCAATTTAGTCAGAACAGCAATTTTCATTAATATATTTATTCTGAAGCTAAATTTTATATGTTATAAATACATGCTTTAAATATAGAATCACATGTTCAATTGTATTTTTCTTAAAGTATTATTAATCCATAAATAATATAGAGATGCAATATGGATCTTTTGATGTAATGAAGCATTAATGAATATTAAGAGCATTTTTCATAAAGAAACCCATTTATATCAGAGAGTAATTAATGCATTTGTTTGGATATCATGCTTTTTAAGAGAATATTCTTCTAAAATTTCTCAATTTTCATAAAACTTGTCAACTGTACTTCTAGTTTGACCATGAATCAGTACTGTATTTCATCTTGATATGGGACATGAAATACTTCTTTGGCTGAAAAACAAATGATTATGGTAATAGTAATAATACTAAATTTTAAAGTAATGGTAATAAAAATAATGATAATTAAAAATTGAGAAAGACTATTTTATGCTATTTAATTGAATTGCTATAAGTATTCCTGGATCCTGTTAGAAGTGAATATGTATCTGTTTTTCATGCTGCATTTACAGAATTGTTTTTGATAGTCTATCCTGGCTCATATTCTAGGCTTGATGAGAACTTTCATGTGAACTTAGTTTATTTTGACTCATGGAAAATTTCTATTGTTTTATATGGTTACCTTTTATGAGTACTCACTGAAAAATTCTCTCTTTGAATTTGTTTAAGATTTCCTGGGCTTGCCAAAAAACTGTTTAAACAAAATCTCATAACAAATGATGTGTTAATAAGAACTCAGGTAATTATTTTAAAGATGATAAAAATCAAGTATGCTCTATTATCTCAAAGTCTTATTTGAAATACTGTCAAAAAATTTAAAAATTTGGATGTGAATATTAAAAGGGAGACACAACCCATTGATATTTGCAAATAATATAATTATTTCTATGAACTACCGCTGAATTTAAGAACAAAAATGAAAATTCAGGAAGACCTTGATGGAAGACAAATAGATTAAATAAATGGAGTTTTTCTGTAAGAGCAATAACCAATCTAAAAATATAAACAAATTCAAATTTCAGTTCTTAACAGAAAGAAAATCTCTAAATAAAGGAATTAACAAAAACTCTGAAGAACATTAGAGAGAAAATATTACTATAGATTAAAACTTTCAAATTAACAAAGTAATAATTGTGAGATAATAATGGCTGGGATTGGGGTGTGTAGTAAAATGAGTAACTACACACAGAGAGTAGTATAAACACATAAACATTCTGAGACAAGTTTGCATCAGAACCCTGAAAATATTCCTGATCTTTGACCTAGTAATAGGTCCTGAGCATATATTTAAAATAATAATCATAAAATAACAAAGTTATTATTGAACACAGACATCGATTGAGAAAAAATTATGACAGGAATCTGGAGAAAATCTAGCATTTGGTAACAAAGAAATGGCTAAATAAAGCCTGGGTGTATTTGATGAAGTCATTAAGTTATATTTAAGAATATTAAGTATTATGTATAAAAATGAGATATATAAGACCCCATTTCTATCAATTTTGGTATTTGTCTCTCTGGAACAAAAACTAATTTCCCAATTATGTAAACTGATAGATACCTTCTCCAAAACAACAGAAGATTTTTCTTTCTTATACATATATATTTCTTTGCTGCAAAGTGGATTAAAAAGTCTTATATTTAATGAGTAATAAACTCAACATTAGATTTCCAAAATTTCGCTTTCATAATTGGCAAGTATTTTATGGTCAAGTGAAGGAATATTTTACTACAAATATTCCTAATTTTTTAAGAATAAGAGGAATCAAAACAACTAAACATCACTGTAAATAATATAATTATCAATAGCCAAAATATTTCATTAAATTATTACATTAAGTTAAATTATTTGTCACAGTCTAAAGAACATGACACACATAGCTGTATTTAAAATCGTTTTTCCATAATTTGAATGTCATAAAAATATGTCTTATATTTGTGAAAATTCTAATTGTTTCAATTACTATTGATTTACATTAACAAAGGAAAATCATAAGACATTTTAATATTTGAAAGTATATATGTGTTTAGAGTGATTTAGAATAAAATTTTACTATTTTATATCTTATACTTGTACAATCTTAAATATCTGGAGATAAAAATTATCCAAATATTTTAAAATCAAAACAAAATTTCAAATACCTGGCATAAATTGACCAATGCTACCTGACTAGTCATAAAATAATTTAAACTGGATGTGTGATATAAAGACCTAGAAATACGTCAAAAGTCACAGCTCTAATTTATTGTAAAATTATACTATTTGTGAGCACAAAATATAAATGATAATGTAAATAAAATCACTGGATAAACATAAAGTCATATGATAGAGGGCATTTGGTCGTTGAAAGTTATTGAAAGAAAAGTAAACCAAAGATTTAGTTAAGTGCTCATTTTCACTTTCCTCAACTGCTAGAAAAGGAAGAAATTGATATCATCAAATTCCCAAAATAGTTTAATTAATATTAATATAATCATTTTAAGACTTGATAGTGACTACTCAGGAAGATTAAGTGATTAATTTTCATTGTTATGATTTTAACAACAACAAATAATAATAATAAAAGAGAATTCTCTAAATGTTTTAAAGTTGAAGCTATTCTGTACTATAAGATAAAGTTAAGACCAGGACTAAAATAACCAAGTTGACTATGTTCTGTTTATTTTCAGAATCCCATGTCACTTGTTATATGAGCCCCTGAGTTTAACAAGTGTATTCTCTCTTTTTTAAATTTAATTTGCTATGTCCATGTTTTTATAGTTTTATTGTCTTCCTATTTCTTTCTTTCTTTCTAAGACTCCTAAGTTAGTTACCTTCAAATATCCCAAGACACAAAAGACATATCAAGTAGGAAAACTACTTCCCACCTGTTTTTTCTAAATCTAATCACTGTACTCATTTTCTGGGCTATTTCTGTCTTTTGAGGGAACCTGATCCAATTCCAACCTACTTGCTGCATGAACTCCTGAATCTATACACACTTTTAGGATTTAAGTTCCTTTGCTAAAAAACACAGCTGACAAACAGAACCAAGGTAAAAACATGATTTGATTAAGCAAAATATGTATCAAACAAATACCATCACTGAAACTGGCTAGGGCACATAGCATAAATGTCTAGAGGGCTGAAAGGGAACAAAATATTATCTAAGAATTCCTAAAGTGCAGCTGGTGTATCCACAGGTTTAAAAGCTAATTACCCGGGCTGGGGTTGTGGCTCAGTGGCAGAGCACTTGCCTCGCACATGTGAGGCACTGGGTTCGATCATCAGCACCACCACGTAAAATTAAACAAAATAAAGATATTGTGTCCATCTATAACTAAAATATGTTTTTTTAAAAAAGCAAATTACCCTGTGGAAAAGCAAAGGGAAGAGTGTCAAGGCGATTCCAGCCCAAACAAGCCTTGGAAATGTTACAGCCGCTGCCGAAACACTGCCTTCTCTGCAGACTTTCCTAAAGCTTCCATTGCAATAAGATTGCAAATGGAAAAGAGGAGTGTGAGTTTAGAGGTTGTAAAAGAGGAGTGTGAGTTTAGAGGTAATTTCTGTAGGCAAGGGCTCCATGTTGCAGCACCAGGCTGCAGAAAGTCACAATTTCAAGAGCATAGGAAAAGTGATTCGGATCCCATGCCACAAAGAAAATTTATTTAACTTTATTTAATCTTGAACAAACATTGCTCAAGGCAATCTTGACATAATTGTTTAATCATCTACTAAAAAATATTCTGTTGAAATTCTAGAAGTGCTGACCTAAAATTTTAAAGTGAAATTCAATAAAACAGGTTTTGCATCCACTAAGTATATCTAAGTGAAACTTAGGACTTTGAGAAAAGTGTAGAGTCAGGAAGAGAGAAGAGGGAGAGAAATGTTGATTGAGGGACTAGCTGCTGCTCTAACATGAGCTACCTGAGAGAAAATCTTTCTGTGGTTGTGTGATCGAGTTACCTTCAGGATGCACTTTTATCCTGGTGTTTAACTTCATCATTCATTCTTCAGTCTCTGTACTCTTTGTGACCAATTCAAACCAAGGGAATGATAGATGTCCCAGGTGGGACACAGCAGGTTGGTGCAAGATTTCATCATGCTCCTCAGAATGGTACACAATTTAACACTGATGAATTGTTTATGTATGAAATTTTTCGTATAGGTAATTTGAAACTTTTCCATAGGTAATTGCATTTCCACAGGTAATTGAAACTTTTTTTTGGGGGGGGGGGGTACCAGGGATTGTATTGTCCACTGAGCCACATCTCCAGCCCTATTTTGTGTTTTATGTAGAGACAGGGTCTCACTGAGTTGTTTAGCGCCTTGCCTTTGCTGAGGCTGACTTTGAACTTGTGATTTATTATCTCAGAGCCGGTGTGGTGGCGCAAGCCTGTATAATCAGCACCCAGGAGTTTCCTAGTACTAAATAGGACGCATCTCCAGAAATAGTGTATCTCAGAGCCAGGAGCGGTGGCACAAGCCTGTAATCCCAGCACTTTGGGAGGCTGAGACAGGAGAATCATGAGTTCAAAGCCAGCCTCAGCAAAGGCGAGATGGAAAGCAATTCAGTGAGACCCTGTCTCTAAATAAAGCACAAAATAGGGCTGAGGATGTGGCTCAGTGGTCGAGTACCTCCGAGTTCAATCCCTGGTACTCCCCCCCCCCAAAATAAAACTCAGACACGTGGGCTCTACTGCATGCCAGGCTGTGCCTAGTTTGCTTGCCCTCTTTTTTCAAAGATTTTACCTAATTTTTATGGATTTCTCAGTTTTTCAGTCTTTTTCTTTATAGCACTTAAACTTCAATTGTATTCTCTTAATTATTTTGAAGATCTCTCTCCTTTCCTTTATTTTATTAAGATGTATTTTGTGTTTCCTACTAGTATGGGGGGGGGGAATCAATCGAAGTGAAAATTTTTCAGTATTAGAAAAGTTGTTGGCTACTTAAAAAGCCCTCTACCATGAGGAGGAAGTAATCAACACTCTGATACTTAACAAGAAAATATTTTAATGTAGATGACACCATCCCAGACAAGTGGACATCAGTGTTGGTGTGCCAGAGAACACTTTTCCCTGGAGAGTCCTAGAGAGTCACTGACATTGTTATCTTTATTTGGGGCTGGGGTTATGGTGCAGTGGTAGCGTGCTCGCCTAGCACGTGTGAGGCACTGGGTTCAATCCTCAGCACCACATAAAAATAAAATAAAGATATTCTTTAAAAAAAAAAAGTTATCTTTATTTTACTTACCTCTTTTCAGGTGACATGCCCCTACTTTGGCTGATTAATGAGAACCCAGAACATCTGTCACTCTTTCTACCAAGCTGATTGGATTGCAGTTCTATCAAAATCTCTTAAATTCTATTAGAAATTGCTATAAGACAAATTGTACTTGCTTAGCCTCAATAAGTCAAGCTCTACCTGATAGATTTTATTAAATACTTTGTTCTTCTCATTAATGAATTTATAAACTCTCTTTTCAGACTACTTATAAAAATAAGATGTTTTTGTTTATGGAATAGGGTAGGGTTGTACTGGAGTAACTGTCTTTGGAAAGTGATATTTTCAAACTCGGTGCCCTATTTCTGGAGATGTGTCCTATTTAGTACTAGGAACCTCCTGGGTGCTTATTATACTCAAAATATTTCCCTTTTGATCTTTCTATACAAGGAAATTTCTAGTTGACTATGTTCCCAAAATACAATGGATGAGTTCTCCAATTTATTACAAGAATTTCATTCTAGTTGATTCTAAATGGCATGAGTTTTCAAAGAAAGTTCACATTACTGACATATATATGTGATTAATGATATAAAAATGTTACAGCATGAAAGAAATAGCCACTATCTATCATATGTTGAAACTATTGTTTGTCAAATATTAGCTAACATATCTGAGTCAAGTCTGTTTTCTTTGTAATTGATGACTAAAGAAGGGTAAATACATTTGTGCAATTTTAGATTCCAGTTGACTTAATAGCAAGTAATTCCTCACACAGAATAAATATATAGCTCTCTTTTAGAAATAACATCAGTGTTTATTTTTCATATCTGCATACCACTCTAGCTCTTCCATGTAGACATGTGTGTGTGTCTTGTGTGCGTGTGTGTGTGTGTGTGTACATATACAACAAATCCCTTGAAGGACTGTGGTTAGCCTGTCTGGCAGACAACTCCTATATAGTTCCTTTGCAACTGAATAGATTACTTGAACGACTTATACTTGGAACTGAAAAAGATAGAAATTTTAGCTGGAATACATCTCTATATTTCTTTTTTTTCATGGTGCTTTCAATTTTCCTATGATAAATATTTGAATTCCCCTTTTAAATTTTCTCCCAAGTTTTGCCTCAGTTGTAGGAATGATAAAGAATTTGAGCCAGGCGCGGTGGCGCAAGCCTGTAATCCCAGCACTTAGGGAGACTGAGACAGGAGAATCACAAGTTCAAAGCCAGCCTCAGCAAGGGCGAGGCGCTAAGCAACTCAGTGAGACCCTGTCTCTACATAAAACACAAAATAGGGCTGGGGATGTGGCTCAGTGGTCGAGTGCCCCTGAGTTCAATCTCCAGTACCAAAAAAAAAAAAAAAAAAAGAATTTGAGATCTCATCTGCTCATTTTTTGGAAAAGTTTGTTTCCAAAGCTTAGTAAGCCCTTAGTAATGGATGGAAAGAAAACCTCATTTCACTCTGAAAACATAAAATATTGAAGCTAGAACAACTGGACTTTCTAGCTGACTCATGTGGACTCTCTAAACATCTCTGTTTCAAAGCCCCTCCCGTCTCCTCCTCAACTGTACACTCCATTTGGAATAGGATCCTTCACCCGCTAGTGTGAATGCAACTCACCTTTCTACCAAAGGAGGAGACTGAGCCTGGGGACAGTGATATGGGGCCATGTTCCCTGGATAGCTCAGGGCAGCCCTTGCTGACAGACTATTAAGTGCAGGACCCAATATCTGTATGAGCGAGCTGGAAAACCACAGGAGAGAAGCTAAACTCTTACAATTTAAGATCAACTATCTTTTATATGTATACATCATATCATCTACACATTTTAGAGTTGGAAGAAGAAATCAGTGTGTCCAATTGATTCATTTTTTTAAATTTTTTTTTAGTTGTAGATGGACACACAATATCTTTATTTATTTTTATGTGGTGCTGAGGATCGAACTCAGTGCCTCACGCATGCAAGGCAAGCGCTCTACCACTGAGCCACAATCCCAGCCCCCAATTGGTTCATTTTTAACTTTGAAACCTGAGTAGATGTGACTTCCAGGTGACTAGTGCCATGCACATATTTGGTTAGTGCAGCTGTCACAGAATTCCACCCATGGACATGTGAAATTAGAAAACCAAACCACTAGAAAGAAATACTGCTTTAGTGTGTTTGTAAATTCAAGTTAGTTAATCTTCACTGAGATCTAAGAGACAATCACTCTTTAATCTTTTCACTCATCTCTTCTACTAGAAGGCAAACTTAATGTGAACTATACTTTGTCCTTCTTGTCCTGAAAGTTTTGCACTTACAAGGGTACTTGTGAAATTTTGCTTCCCAGACCAGCAGGGTCAGCATCACCTGGGAAATTGTTAGGAACTTGTTAGGATTAGAAATGCAAATAGTTCCCTTCCTACACCTGCTGAATCAGAAACTCAGGAATGGGGTCAAAAACTCTGTTTCGTAATTACCCTTAGGGTGATTCTGATGTAAGATTTTTCTGACTCAGTAGATACAAAATCAAGACTTGCTAAAAGAATGAAGTAAGGTTAATGAGTGTAGTAGGATTATAAGAGAGTAAGGATCACATCTCTTGGGGGAGGGGTTTATTTGCTTTGTCTATGTGTATTTGCAAACGCTGAGTAAAAGCAGTTCTTTTATAGCAACAATTTTTATCATGTACACAATAATTGGTTCAATTTATTAAGAAACTATTTGAGCTAACGGAAAAAATGTAAGTTAAAATTTCAGACTAATCAAGAGGTAACTCTAATCCTCTGTTATCAATGAAGAACTGCTTTCAGGACAAGAATACACTTGGTTTGTATCTGTAGACAGCTATCTAGCTTATGCCTCATTTATTTGTGTACCACAGAGTATTGTAAACATAGCTGAATTTTATTTCTATTTTGGCATGGGTGTTTTTAAACTTATTTTTAAAAAGTAATTATGTAGCATTTTATTTCTCAAACAATGAACAACAAATACCATAAAGATTTGTGTAAGCACTAAGCTGACATGACATCTGGTGATGATAACAGAAAGAATTTGTAGTACTTGATCAAGAAGAAAGTGGGCCAATCCTTCAGAAGTTGCTGGGTGGTCTTCTGCAGATTTTTTTGTCCATCTTGTAAATAGCTTATTAACTTAGGTCCCTCCCTATACAGGATGCGGTCTCCTTTTTACTATTGAAATTTCACTAGAAAATGAATTTGTCATATGTGAAATTTGCCAATTCCTTTCTACTTTCAAAAACATTCCCTCTTCCATTTAAAAATTTGCCTGCACAAAATAATTTTGATGCCATAAATATTTTAGGGATACACTCTTAAGCCATACCAAAGAAGCATATGATATTCTACATATAATGGAAAGTCTATAAATATAATTGACAGAAAACTTAAAAGGAATAGTAGCTGATATGAGAACACACACTTTTCATAAAATTTTCTAACAGACTTAAAGAATCCAATTTGTTGAAACTATTTAGGTATTTCTTAATTATTCTGCTCAGTGAACAGAGTGGAGCAAATAGTACCAAACATAATCTGTTAGTTGAATCAGGATTTGGACAATTGAAAATAGGTCATATTTATATTGCAAATCAAAATCACATATTTATTCAGTGTACACCATGTACAGATTACCATGTTGGAGTGCAGCAGGGAAGATAGAGTATCAGAAACTTCTTGTGACCCCAAGAATCTGCACAAAATGGGAACTCCAATAATACAGAGGCTCTACTATTCTGTATTTGTAAATGTGGGACTGTTCTGTTTTCATTGACTTGAAAGGGAGTATTTATTTATGTATAAGTTCAGTACATCCACCATGGTTAGAATTCAGCAAGCAATATAAAATATATTGAGTTGAGCTACATGAACTGCTTTTTATAGGTCAAAGTCATCTAATAACTGCAATTTCATATGGCTCAACCTCACATTGTTTTAAAAGCCTGCTTTGAATTTTATGAAACATTGTGCTCTATTTTTGGCTAATTTGTTATTGATTCTCTCCCTCTATGACTTTGGGGTTCTGCATAAGTTCTATTGAGTTCTGTTACTGATCTGATAAAATACTTTAGAAATTTCTCAGTGAAAATTTTAGGCACAATTTTAGTGCCTTTTTGCAATGAAAATTAAATAGTGTTCTTGCAGCTCTGAACAGCTGTTTCAGCTTCAAAAAATCTATTTCTCTAAGAATATAATTTGTAAAATAATAATAGCTTGCATAAAGAATAAATTTTATAATGCTTAACATTTACATTTTATATGTTGTAAAATTGCTATAAGCAATTTAGAATTATGGCCTTATTTTCGTAATAAAATAATCTATATTTTATTTGACCTTCAATTTCATATACTGTTCATTTTACTTTAGTGCCTCCTCTATTACTGTTTTGTGCATTGAGTAAATACAAATATACAAGTTCAATTTTAGAAATACTAGCAATCTATTTCAATATCCTCTACATTCTCCATCTTTACACACTGATCGCCACGTTAGCTCCTAGAATCCCCAGAATCCCAGCACCCTGGCACAAGCCTTCCATATTTCAAGCTCTGCATCAGGGAGCTGCAAGTCTAGTCACAATCAGTATATACAAAAGTGTTCAAATGTTTGGTTACTTTTGTTTATCTGGCTGTTTTGAAGTCAAGTAATTGTTTCACCAAGTGCTCAGCCTGGAACACTCAAGGCGGGTGACAGCTCCCCAAGCAGTTCAAATGGGAATGGTCTCCCAGTGCATCTAGAGAATTTTTATTGACCATTTCTCTAGGACGTATTTTATGTCTCAGTGTTTCAAAACATCATCCTGTAACAAAAAGAATTCTATTTGCCAGTGATTCAGAATGCTGCAAACCCTGACAGAAGTAAATGCAATTCCAATGTTTTAACATTCTTTCTCTTTGACTCCCAGCCCTAGTCCATATAAGTACATGTATGCTGTAGTCATTTGAATAGCTACTTGATCAAAGCTGTACTCTATTCCAGTAGTTTGTATTTTCAATGTAAGCATTTTCAAACTTTAACCTAAATAAAGCTCCAATATATTTAAAATAAAATGCCAACAATCAAAGAGATGACTACTGAAATTAGTTTGGTAGCTGTAAAGTACTACCAGAACATTGAAGTCTTGGTTGCTATTCCATGCAGACACCTCCACTCAAGTCTGAATTTATTTTAAGAACTATAGTGTGTAATTTTGTAGGAAACTTGATTGGGACTTGATTCCCGGTTACAAACAAGATGGCTTCCAAATTTGATTTTAGAGATTTTGTAAAATGTTCACATAATCACTCAGATAATACAACCTTTTCCAAATTGAGTTCTAAGAGTTGACATCATTGAATCAATATCTGATTGACATTTAAATTACTAAAACTTTTAGGGATTGCTTTTGTTTTGCTATTTATTTGTTTCAATAAATGCAGAAGAATTTCTGCCTAATCAGTCTTTATTAAGAAGAACTACAGAGGGGTAGTTGGTTTGATTTTTTAAAATAATACTGAAACTTAAAATCAAGCTATAAAATAGTAAGTGTGACTTCTAATAGTAAATGTGACTTCAGAAAAATCTAGAACTTTCCTCTAAAATGGTGGATTAATTGTAACCAGAATTGCCCTGTTTTCTCCATAACCCAACACAATGTGAAAATTTTGAATTGTCAGGGGAGATTAGTAATCAGCAATGGTGGTTTACTGTTGGGTAATAAGCATGATTTCAGTTGCCGTTTGTTCTACAGCACTCTTCTCAGTATAAATTATGCATATTCTTGAACAGACAGGAATGCTGCCTTCTCTCAGAATTAGAAGTTAGGCATACTCAAATGTTGTATGATATTCGAATGTATAAAGTCTTAATATATTGAATCTCTCAGAAACCTATAACTTATCTAACATTTTTTAAAAAGAAGGAAATTTAGTAAAATTTTCAACAAGTTTTCATATCCATGAATAATAATGATTTTTTAAAAAATTAGTTTCTATATTTGTTTTAACTCCTATCAAATGACCTATGAACTAGTCAATGAAAAGCAATTAGCTTGAAAAAGAAACATCTGTCTTACTTTCTCGATCATATTTAAATAAAATTTGCAGTACAAGATGACACATAAATCTTTTATTTAAATGAACATTTTCTTCCCCCTTCTTTATTTTTCTTATTTTTCTCTATTTGATCTATTTATGACAATAAGATATGTCTGTTTTCATACCAGTGCCATGGTATTTTAGTTATTATATCTTTGTAGTATTTTTTGAAGTCAAGGAGTGTGGCATTTCCTTATTGAGGTATTTTGTACTTTCACATGCAAATTTTAGGGTTTTTTCTATTTCTGGGAAGAATTTCATTGACATTTTTATAGAGATTGCATTGATTGTATAGATTGTTTTAAGTAATATGAACAGCTTAGCAATATTAATTCTTCCACAGTATACATGGGAGATATCTCCTCATTTATTCCTGTCTTCCTCAATTACTTTCATCGATGTTCTATGGTTTCAGTGTAAAGGTGTTTTATTCTCAAGGTGAAATGTATTCCTATATGTGTTACTCTTTATAGCTATTGTAAATGGGAATTCTTATTTTTTTTATTTGTTTTTATTTTTTAAAATTTTTGGGGGGTACTGGAGATTGAACTCAGGGGCACTCAATCACTGAGCCACACCCCCAGCCCTATATTGTGTTTTATGTAGAGACAGGATCTCACTGAGTTGCTTAGCACCTCTCTGTTGCTGAGTGTGGCTTTAAACTCATGATTCTCCTGTCTCAGCTTCCCTAGGTGCTAGGATTACAGGCTTGCGTCACTGACTTATTTTTTTCTTTCTTAGTTCACTATTGGCATATAAAAACATTACTAAATTTTGAAAGCTGATTTTGAATTTTTGTATCTTGCATCTTTACTGATTTTGTTTTGTTATGGTAGTGGCTATAAATATACATACATACACACACACACACATATATATATATATACACACACATATATACATATATAAAAATTTTATCTGCAAACAAGGGCATTTGACTTTTTTCTCTCCAATTTGAATACCTTCTATTTTCTTTTCTCTTGCCTAACTACTCTGTTAATAGACTTGGTAGGAATGAGCAGTATTGCCTTGTTATAGATCTTAGAGGAAAGAATTTCAGCTCTTAACCCTTTGTTATGATGTTAACTGTGGTCAGCTACATATCACTTTTATTGTATTGAAATATGTATGTACCTTGTATACTTGATAAAGAAAGTGTGAAACAGACATAACATGGAATATTATCCATCCATCAAAAGGATGATTACCTGCCAATTGTGATGGCATGGATGAACCTGAAAGACATTATGCTAAGTGACATAAGACAGGCACCAAAAAACAAATACCACATGATATCACTCAAATCTATATTCTAAAATAAGTTGTTCTTATAGAAATAGAGTATAGAATGGTGGTTACTAGATATTGAGGAGGGGAAGAGAGAGAAGAATGATGTTGGGAAGAAGTTGCTCAATAGGCACAGAGTTAAAATTAGGTAGACTAAGTTCTGATGTTCTCCTTCACTGTAGGATGATGTAGTGAAAGCTAAAATATTGAGTATTTTAAAATAGCCAGAAGTAAGGATTTTGAATTTCCTCAACACAAAGAAATGATAAAAGTTTGAGATGATGGTTGTGCTAATTAACATGACCTGATCATTCTCAGTGTATACATATCTGGGAACATCATCTTGTACCCCAATATGTATAAATATTATGTATTAATTATAAACAAAAAAGAGATCATCTCAAAATCTCTTCAATTATTAAATTAGTTGTCAACATGGATTTTCTCCTAAAATACAAGAGATATGTGATGACAAGATTTGTCATGAAGAAAAATATTTAACATAAATTAATGCCATAATTAGATTTATATTTTTTCTTTGTAGAATGCAAAAGTTGTCTAGGAGTTATGAAGTATTTCCTACTGAAGTTTCATGTTTCTGTGTGTCCAGTATCACCTTCTTACTTTAATAGTAATGTAGTAAAATGAAAGATTATTTTAATACATTATGCCCAAAAGTTCAAATATACATTGTTATTAATATATGATTCTAATATTTGGGAATTATAAAATAAAATGTTCCTACTCTATTCTTATTCTTATTGATATCTCCTATATTAATAAATTATTTAATTATACTTTTACTGAGTAGGGTGGTCTGGGAAGAAAATTTTATATTTCTTTAGAATAAATCTTTTAGATTATAACATATTCAATAATGGTATCTGTGAATTTCATAGTACATTATACCTATTAAGAAGGCTCTTACCTTTGATAATAACAAATGCATTGTATTCTGTCTCAATAAGCCAAGTATCAACAAAGAGGAAATTAAGAGCCAACAAAGATTTTAAAAAATTAGATATCACTACATGTATAACAATTTGAATGAATTTTGAGCATAGGGAAAATGGTAATTTCCATTATATATACAGTTGTATTAGTCAGAATTCGCCAGAGAAATAGAACCAACTGTATATGTATATATATGGAGGGAGAAATACACGTGTGTTCACACACATGCAATTTGAAGTATTGACTCATGTTATTTTGGGGACTTGGCAAGTCCAAAACCTTAAAATCTGCATGGTGGGTCAGCAGGTGGGGACCCAGAGAAGACTTGAAGTTCAAGTCCAAAGGCAGGCTGCTTGCAGAGTTCTTTTTTTTCCCATGGATATCAGTTTTTCTCTGTGAAGGTTTTCAACAGATTGAATGAGGCCTACCGTTATTATGAAGATAATCATCTTACTCAAAGTTTATTGATATAACTGTTAATCTCTTCTTTAAAACTACCTTCATAGAAACATATGGAATTATACTATTCAAATATCTGAGTAAAATGGCTTACTCAGTTAATTTGACACATAGAATGAACTGTTAAATACATTGTGTGCTAAGAGCACAGATTTTTTTCATTTTCTAGGCACTGCAAAATATGCCACAAGGTAGGCAGATTATGCACTATTTATAAATGAGAAAAAGCACTGAAATAGAATTCAAATGGGGAATAATGACAATGTTAGAATTTTATCTCATGTTGTCATTCTGGTGCTTTTATTTTTTTAAAACTAGAAGAACACAAAGACATCAGTAAGATTTTGCTGTTAAATACCCTAACCAAAATGTAGTGGTTTAGAATTATTTCTGTTCTGGGCTGTCTCAGCTGCACTCCTCTGGCCACATTGTGTATTTTCTCAGTTGGTTTTAAATTGTATTGAATAGTCATTGGTTCATGTCATTTGGGAAGATGAAGATGACCAGATTTTTATGGTTTGGATATGAGGTATCCACTGAAAAGCTCATGTTAGGCAATACAGAAATATTCAGAAGTGAAATACTTACATTATGAGAATGGTAACCTCATCAGTGGATTAATCCATTTCATAATTTGAATGAATTTCTGTGTGATAACCATAAACAGGTTAACTTCCTTCTGTCTGTAGGAAGTAGGTCACTGGGGTCATGCCCTTGGGATTATATTTTATCCCTGTCTCCTCTCTCATTTGGATTCTCATTCTCTCTCTCTATCTCCTGGCTGCCATGAGCTGAGCAGCTTTTCTCTGCCATACATCTCCACCATAATGTTTGCCTCGCTTCAGGATCAGAGCAATGCATTTGGCCCATGTGGATGAAAACTCTGAAATAATGAGGGCAACATAAATTTTTCCTCTAAGCTGTTCTTGTCACTTATTTTGCTCATAGTGTCAGAAAACTAACTAATGCATAGTGTATGTTTCTCTCACAGCTTAGTGGCAAAAATAAAATGTATTTACTAGACTTATTATGCCTATACTTGATAGACCCTTTACTCAGGGATTCACAAGGCCACAACCAAGCATAAAGATAATGTCCAACTTCATCTGATTCCTGGCCAAATTTATCTCCTTGAAGCTATAACACCGATGGTAGCTTCTTTCTTCAAAGCTAGTAAGAATGTTTTTACTCTTCCATCTTGCCACTAACTTTCACACAAGTCTTTAGAGTGTTCACCTGATTAGATCCCCTCCAGCTATTCTAATCTTTCATTTGATTAATCATAGTCAACAGAAAAGGGGCTTAATAAAGGGGGATCTCATAGTCGCTGATCTGGCCCATACTGATGGGGAATAATATAGGTTATGTATAGCAGGGAATAGGAAAGTGATGGTTACCTTAGAATTTTACCATAGACAGATGGGATTATTTGCAGTATTTATCATAATAATTTATGTGCAAGATAATGTCATTTATGGACATTTGTACATCCCCCCATACTAAAAAATTATAACAAATTAAGACAGGTGTGTAATGATGTATAGTCAAAAATGGGAAACAGATAAATGAAAATGAGGAACACTAAAAAAACTAAATAAATTTAAGTTTGGAAGGAATAGACTTACTCCTTTTTGTGCTGTAAAATAGTTTTTCTTTTATTTGGATCTGCACTGATTCTTCTTATTCTGCGGTATGCTACTGGTATGGCATATAACACTCTATCTTTCTAGAAATGATTGAAGTTAATAGAAATTGATAACTAACCTTAAGTAAACAGGCAGAACTTCATGTTGAAAAGTCTAGTTGTGCCCAGATTAATGTCATATTTATATTGGTCTCCAATAATTCCAGCTCTATAATACTTAGGCTTTTATTCCAAAGAATGAGTTTAAAATTCATACAAACAACTTCTGCTTCTGAGAAGATGGTTTATATTCATATTTCTTCTCCTAAGTATAACTACAACCTTGAAATTTTTATCAATGAACAAAACAGGTAGATTTAGAAAGGTGGAGAGAAGAAGAAAGACTTCAGAAAGAGGGCAGAGGAACCCAGGTATAGATGGGTCCCTGGGCTTTCTCTATGCAGCGTACGATGTATACTTGGAGCTTAACAACATGGAAAACCTAGGAACATCAATGAGCATAGACTAATAATAATAATGATAATAATAATAAATAAATAAGTCTTTTCTCTCTCCAAGGACTAAGATAAGGGAAATCTAGCAAGAGAGAATATATTTAGATAATAAATTTCTCCTAGCAGTCAAAATAAAGAAAGAGAGAGAGAGAGAGAAAGAGAAGGAAGGAAGGAAGGAAAGGAAGCCAATCTCTACCAAAACCAGAAAGGGTTGGTGCGAGCCTAGACTTCCCACATTCTACAGCAGTAAAGTCCCCAGCCACCTGCCAAGGTGCTATCAGAGGAGAGTGAGTAATGAACTGGAACTTCCACTGGATGCAAATGTGGCTTGCTCTGCTGAGGTGTCAGTTCAAACCAAACAGAGCCTTCACTTCCACTCCAACCTGGAATGAGGATACACTAATGTCTCTCTCTACTGCAGTGTGATAAGGAAAGCCTACAGGAAAGTCCAGCCTTTCATTACCACTTAGTGGTACTGAGGCCGTGTTTCCCTGTTGCCAGTAGAGGTCACATAAGCAACAGTAATGAGACCCAGAGGCAGGCTAGCACCAGTGATGGGCTACTGGGGAATAGGAACCCGCCTGCACTCATCATAAACAGGAGGTAAAACCACTTAAAGTCAACAGAGGTGCAGCAATGAAACTGGTCTACCTTGCTTCCCCTGCCAGAGCAGTCAAGTCTTAAGATCCAGAGTCTCATAAAATAGCACACCAAATGTCTAGGTGTTTCCTGATAACTGCTTATCATTCTTACAATTGGAAAAATCCCAAATGGAAGAAAAAATAAATAAATGCCAACACTGAGAAGATACATAAGTTAAAGTTATATGACAAAGATTTGAAGGCAGCAATGATAAACATACTTCAACACATTTGCAACATAATAGTCATAGCAATAGTAGTAATAAAAGCTCAAGAAATAAGCATGATAGCTCAGTAAAGAAAGAAATATTTTTTTAAAAATAATGAAATTGAAATTCTAGAACTAAAATATACCCAAATTATGTATATTTTTTTGAAAAATTTCAATGAATTGACTCAATACTATTATGCAGGGAAGAGAGGATTAAGATATCTCAGCAGATTCAAAAGAAAAAAGTGGTTTTTATCTCAAGGCTTATAAATAACAATACTGTGAATATGTTTTAAAATAAGTACAATATAGTTATTTCTGGTGTGATGTTAGAGGAAGAAAATGAAAGAATGGGCAACCAAAATATGTATAGTATAATTTTTTAATCTTTCTAAGAAAGCTGAAGAAACAAAAGAAAAACCATTCTACTAATGTTGTAATTTTAATGCATGAATGCCTATTATATTACTCTTTTTCTGTTTTTTTTTTTTTTTTTTGCTTTAAACTTTCAGAATAAAAAAAATTTTTAAAAAGCAAGAGAAGGGTACTGAAATTAGGGTACCCAATTTAGGATATAGTGGGTCATTGCATCAGCTGTTTTTTCTTTATTAGATGCAGATAATTTGAGAAAAATAAACAAGAAAAAAACAATAAAATGTCACTCTGCAAAGGTTGATAGAGTTAACATAATACACTTTTGTGAAGGCATCTCAAAGGTTTTAATAATAAAATAGCATTCTTTGCAAGAATATTTATATTGTATCAAGAAATCCTTTGGTTGATGAATAAAAAGGGTCTACAAAGTATAAACAGTGTTTTAAAATCCACAAAAATATTATGCACTAAAGCTGAAATATACAACAACATGAAAGATAACTAACAAATGATGTAGGAAGTACTTTCACAGAAAGGGAACAGTGAAAGTTCTATATAGATAAATGAAAAATGAAGACCTAGTTTCACACTGGTTATTCTCATCTCACCCTTTTTGAATAATTTAATGCACAATATTTAAAATAATCTGTTTTTTTAAAAAAATAATATTTGTTTCCTTTGGTAACTTCTACTTAATGATTGTTCTTGAATATAACAAAATACTGATGTCACTACAATAGAGAAGAATCTTTCAAACATTTTAAGAAATACTTAATACATGTTTAAAATACTGGATTAAACAATCTGTGTTGAAAATTCATACTGTATACCTGAAGGTATAACTCAGTGGAACCAACTAATTCAGAAACTTTTACTAATCTATGACCAATAACAACTTTACAAATAAAGGTGAGGCATCTATACTGTTAATAATATGTACATTAATGTCATGGTAAATTAACAAAAATATTTTGTTAATCTGTTTATAAATTGAAATTTTAGATTTTCTGTATTAATGGTAAATCTTCCGACAATTTCAGGAAGAATAAAGATGTCCAAGTTTAGCCAGCAAAGGCTTGGGTTTGTTAAGATAACAGAGATATGCTTCACAACAACTCCCGAAAAACCAAAAAGCATAGTATAGGTAGGTACTCATTAATAAAAGCATAGTCAAATTTTCTTAAGAAAGAAATGGGAACCGGGCATGGTGGCTCACACCATTGAGCCCAGCACTTTGGGAGGTGAGACAGGAGAACCACAAGTTCAAAGCCAGCCTCAGCAATGGCAAGTCATTAAGCAACTCAGTGAGACCCTGTCTCTAAATAAAACACCAAATAGGGCTGTGGATGTGGCTCAGTGGTTGAATACCCCTGAGTTCAATCCCTGGTACTAAAAAAAAAAATGTGGGGGGAAGGGAAGAAAGAGTGGGAGAAAATATTTACAATCTCTTGATCAAAGAAATTCTTAAGCAGAATCCAGAATTCTGTATTTATATATATTTTTTATATAAATATATAATATATTTATATATATTTTTGAAGACAGGAGATTCATTTTTGTTTATATATTTGTTTGTTTGTTTTATTCTCATCTAATTTTCAGTACATCTAGTAGTGCAGGTACTTCATGAAACACACTTGAATGAAGGATGAAAAAGAAGATGAATGAGTAGACTTGGGCATACAAGTAGGACTTAGGCTTCTATTTAGAATGTAGAAAACCCCAGAAGATCACCAATTCTGCAGAATATTCCCACCTGGTTAACTAAAAATGTGTATTTTTTTATTTCATCAAAAAGCTGTAGTGTTAAGGCTGTGAAAAAAACTGAATTCCAACAAGGGAAAAGATTCCTCCAATGAAAACAAGCCAATTGAGTCATTTCATATTTGACAGGGCAGGTGAGAAATGGGTAGCTGGAATCAGAAGCCAGGAAGCTGTCCTGGGTTAGCAAAATCAACTAGGGGAAGATGGATTGTTTGGAGACACTTGGGACATCAAGATTTGCAGGGAGAGCCGGGCGCAGTAATCCAGCTTGTAATCCAGCACTTAGGGAGGCTGAGACAGGAGAATCATGAGTTCAAAGCCAGCCTCAGCAACGGCGAGGCACTAAGCAACTCAGTGAGACCCTGTCTCTACATAAAACACAAAATAGGGCTGGGGATGTGGCTCAGTGGTTGAGTGCCCTTGAGTTCAATTTCCAGTACCAAAAAAAAAAAAAAAAATATTTGCAGGGAGTTATATTCACTGCTAAATTCTTTTCCTCAGGCTTTCTCTGGTGCTCAGGAGAAAGATCTGGGATAGCAAAAGATCAAAGTCCCTGAGTGATACAGTATGCGCAAGAGTTGAGTCTCTGGAGGAAGGACAATAAATCCTTTCAATCCCAAGGAAAGGGAAAGGCCTCTTGCCTCTACAAGAGAAATAGAATTGAAACTCAATTGATCTGAGAGATTGGTTGAAAACCACCCAGGCTCTAGCCAGCCTCCTTCTAGAGCAGAGGTGGAGAATCATCTCCTTAGAGAGAGCAGGTGACACTCATGCCCAAGAGCAACCAAAGATAGAAGTTAGAGTTTGACTTCCACTCTTCTGCATTCAGAGACAAGAATGCTAGAAAAGGAATATCACAGTCCTAGGGACACCAAAGAAGCCTAAGAGGAGTAACTAGTAAGCCATAGTGGAGATAAAATGATATCATAAAAGTTCAATTAATCAAAATAATGGGAAAGACATGATTGAAAGAACAAAATAAATAAATTAAGAAAGATACTATTCTCATGGCTGGAAAGATACTATTCTTGTGGTTGGTTAGAATGTTAATCTCAAATTAAGGTCCACATTCATGAAAATTCCCATAAAATTCAAGTTTTTAGTGAAAATTGGTAAGCTAATTCAACATTTCATATGGAGGAGAAAAGGGCCAAAGTCACAGAATTTTGAAGAACAAAGTAGGGGTTCTTGCCCTATCTGATATCAAGACCTGATGTAATTGTATAGAAATTAGGACTTTATAGATCTACAAAAAGAGCAAAGAGGCAGAAGTACTACCATAAAGATAATCCACATATTAATAGACATAATTTACAAACCTACCATTCCATCAGCCCTCTGAGAACTTGAGCCGATCCCTTTATGGAAAATTCTCTCGCTAGGAAGAAGTAGCAAAAGCGCCTCATGCTCCTCCTCTTCCAGTTTCCAAGAAACAAAGGGTTGCCTTCTGAATCTAATCCACACCATGCCAATGCATCTGTGTCTCCTTGGAGTTTAGAACTGAGACCCAGATAAATCTAACCAGTTAGCTTTTGGGTGTGTACAATCAGGATGTAAGTCCACTGTTGGATAATTCAAATTTGGGGATCACATATCTCGAGGATTAAGTGGATGGAGAAAACTCACAAAAACAAAAATGAAGTGGATGCAGAAAGTGGAAAAAAATAAAAATAAAAGATGTGAGAACATGAAAGCCAGAAGAGACTCCATTTCTGACAGCTTTTCATTTCCTAACTCCTACTCCAGGTGATACCTGTTTTCACATTACATATTTACTGCTAGATTTATTCCTAGGTACCATATGGATTTTGTTGCTATTATGAATATTTTCTCCTATCATATTTTCCTTGGGAAAACTATTGGTATAGCATTGCTAATTTTTTTGTGTCACTTGCTCAGCTACTTTGAATTATTTCATTTTTTCTATTAGTTATTAATTATATATTTGGTAATTTATTGCTAATAATTTACAAGAACATTATTATTTTTGGTTTTTATTTTGGTACTAGAGATTGAACCAAGGGGCACTTAACCACTGAGACACATTAACGGCCCATTTTTAGTTTTTTATTTTGAGACAGTCTCACTAAGTTACTTAGGACCTTGCTAAATTGCTGAGACTGGCTTTGAACTTGATATCCTCCTTTCTCAGCTTCCTCAGCTACTGGGATAACAGGTGGTAGCCACTTTGCCTGGCCATTATTTGGTTTTTATATGTTCTTTTATGCAGCTTTCCAAATTCTCTCATTACCTTAAATAGTTTGTTTTATTTTTAATCTACTTACCATTTTCTTTTCCTCAGCTTTGTAAGGAGAATGTATAAGTCATTTATATTCAATCTTTTCTATTTAAAAAATTTCATATAATGCCATTTAGATCCATTCATTTGGTTCAAATTCAATCTGTAATCTGTCTTCCAAAAGGCAAATTTGAGTAATTTACACTATTTTGATTAGTTGGTACTGATAACATTAGTAATATTATATAATTTGATTAGCTGATACTAATAAAAATAAGACTTCCTTTTAAAAAAAAAATAATAATGGGAAAGAGCTAAAGGGAATAGGATAAATAGAATATAATTAGTAATATAATAGGTTTAAATTTTATCCTTTAAAAATCACTATAAATATAATTGTAATGCTAAAAGTCTGTACATATAACAAGAGATTTTTTTTATACACCAGAATCAAAACCTGATAGAACTAAAAGGAAAAATAGACATATCCACTATTTTAATTGAAAACTCCAACACTTGTCTTTCAGGAATCAATTGAACAAGTAGTCAGAAAATTAGTAAGTTTATAGATCTAAAAAACACTATCCACCAATGTGACATCATTGCTTATTGAATGTACCACCCAAACAGCAGAATACACATTCTTTTCAAGTGCACCTAGAACATCGAAGTGCAACAGAACATTTAACCAGTAACCTCTCTTCTGGACCACTAAACAAACATGAACAGAATTGTTAGTATATAATGTATATTATTGGACAATAATATAATGGAACTAAAACTTGATAGCAGAATAATATATAATTATATAAATATTAGGAAATTGAACATAATATTTATGAATAAGGCTTATATTGAAGTAGTACTCAGAAGTGAATTTTAGACATATTTTAAATTCAATATACATGGAAACATAGCATGTCAAAGCGTATATGACACCAGAAAAGCAGAGGCTAGAGGAAAATTTGTTAAATTAAATGCTTATTCTATAAAATAACAGCATATTAAAATCAAAACCTAAGCTTGCACCTTAAAAATTTAGACAAAGAAGGAGAAATTGAATACAAAGCAATCCAATGGAGAGGCTATGAAAGATACAAGGGAAAAAAATAAAAGAAATATACCAAACAAAGAACACTAATAAAATCAAAAGATGATTTGATGAAAGGTCAGCAGTATAGACAAAACTCTACCTCAACTGGTCAAGAAAATAATAGGAATGATGTCACAATATTACATTATATATATTACAATTTATATTCATATGTCACTATAGATATTTAAAGGATAATGAGAATGTGTTGTTAACAAATCATGTCAGCCAGGTGCGGTGGCTCACGCTTGTAATCCCAGCACTTCGGGAGGCTGAGACAGGAGAATCATGAGTTCAAAGCCAGCCTCAGCAATGGCAAGGTGCTAAGCAACTCAGTGAGACCCTGTCTCTACAAAAAACACAAAATAGGGCTGGGGATGTGGCTTAGTGGTCGAGTACCCCTGAGTTCAGTCCCCAGTACCAAAAAAAAAAAAAAAAAAAAAAATTATGTCAGTGAATTTGATAACCTAAAGACATTAGACAAATTATTTTATTTACATACTTACAAAAGAAATTCTTACCTTGAACAGCCTTATATATTTTTATGGGAATTGAATTTATAATTAAAAAGCTCCCTACAAAGAAAACTCCAGGCACAAATGGCTTTATCCATCCATTCTAACAGACACTGAAGAAAGAAATAATATCAATTCTATTCCAAAACTTCCAGATAATAGAAGAAGGGATATAAGTATGACCTTTATGAGGTTAATGTTGATAAAATTTACTATGATAAATAAAAACTACCAGCCATCACTGAGAAAAATCAAAAAGATTTAATAAAAGAGGACACATACCATTGTAATGGATGTGAAGACTCAGTATTGCTCAAAGATCATTTTTTCCTGTCTTTTTCTATAGATTATGTACAACAAGAAGTCAAAATCCCCACAGGTTTCTTTTTTTCCCCTAGTTTTTATTTTTGTTTATTTTTCATATATGCTGACAAATTATTCTCAAAAACATCTGAAAATGCAAAGAAGCTAGAACAACCAAAACAATTTTGAAAAATAAAAAATGAAGGAAGACTCAAACTATGTGATTTCAATATTAGAACTAGCTTATAATGATGTTTGTACAAACGAATGGAAAAAATTACAAAAGAAATAATTTCTTCCTTGAAAGAGTTCCCTAGCTGTTTTTATATATCAGTCTATTCTTGGTCCTAGCCTGCTTATCACTCTTTCCCAATAACTTAGGGAAAGATCTAGAAGATATGCTTATGAAATTTTAATATGAAATGAGCTTGATGAGAATGGATCCCTCAAAAAAATGAAATAAGTCATAGACTTGTTAAAATAAATTACAGAATAATATTAAAGCAATAAATTTTAAATGAGCAGAAACATTTATTAAGACTTTTATTTGAGGTCCTAAAATTTTCACAAATGGCAATGTAAGAATGATCTGACTTGAAAAGGCAAAAAACCAAATTTATTTAGTTTCCAATTTCTAATTAGGAGATAACAGTACATAGATATTAAAATATTAATACAAATTTTTAATGGAAGCATTTGGATTAGGAAATTGCAAGCCATAGAAGAGATGAGGTGATGGCAGATAGATGAATATCCCACACTAAATAAGGAATTATTTAAGGATTTATGATATCAAACCTTGAGAAAATGAGACATTAATAATAGAAAGATGAGCATTTTAAAATTCCAGTGGTTGCCCAATGAAAGAGAAATAAATATCAAAGTCCTCACAAATACAGATTTCCAAGAGATCCAGATGACACAGTCAGTAACAAATCTTGTTTATTTAACCAACTTGAATTTTCAGCAATAAGATAGACTATCCTGCCAAGCACGGATTTTCTACAGGAGGCTTTTTAATCCTATGTCAAATTTGTATAGAAAAGATTTCTATTTTAAGAACATTAATAAGTTAAGGGAAAAGTCTAGAGTTCTTGTGTTTTTAAAATTGTTTTACTCTTTTTAGCAAATAACTAAATGTGTGATTTAAAATATTGGTAAATCACAAAAGAAATTCCAATGCTAGAAAGCTAGAAAAAGAGACACTTAGTTCATTTTGCCCTAATTATATTACAAATTCAGCTTTATATACAAAAATAAATGGAATGCTATTGACTACATACATAGTCTCCCATCTGGCTAGTTATTAATGCTGCCATTCTTAGTATAAAATATAATTTTAAAAACTTACTATTTGATTATGCTGAGCCTTGTTAATCTGATATCATAGATATCTTTATGATGTCTGTCAACAGTATCTAATCTCATCCACGTGTGTGTGTGTGTGTGTGTGTGTGCATGCACATGCATGTGCTTGTCTGTCCACGAGCAGTGAGATTACATCATTCTTTTTACATTCTTTGGAAACTGGTTGTGTTAAAAACCTGGATTGTAGATCTGGTATAAGCTATGTAAATCATTTAAATTGGTTTATAAAAATTGTCATAAGTAAACACCCTTATAAGATTTCCAGTATTTCGAGTAAAATTATTACTGTATAAAAAAACATATTAGATAAATTATCAGTCTTCTCCTGAGAAATCTTACCTCTAAGAGTAGTCCTCCCTATCAAAAAGCAAGATATGTTTCTCTTGGGTGATCCAGCAATTCAGGAAAAGCTTGAATGAGCTCAAGATCAATACTCAAAATAAATACTTGCTTCATTGAAATGGATCGTTTTAAATTTCACCAATAAGATCCATTGTATAAATGATATTCCATATTCAGTAGTCATTTTCTTCTTTCAATGTGTTCAAATAAAAAAATCCACTCAAATAAATGCTTATTCTGCACTTCCATGATGCAAAGCAATCATTTTCCTACCATAATGTCAAGAAGAAAGCTTTTTATCTTAGAAACATGATTAAACCCTGTGATGAGAATAATCTGTGTGCCTTGGAAGATAAATAACATGATACTATTAGAGAATCCCTGGTGTAAAGCAATAACTGGGAAAAATTGTTGCCTACATAGTATGATAAGCTACACAATATTCTCAAATTCCTATGTATTGCTGATAATAAACACTTCTCTTCTTCTCTTGAAATAGTCAAACAGAATTCTATAAATCCAAGCTAAATTATATTTGGAAAAAATGATTTTCTAATTGAATACTGAAGTAATGTTAAAAATGTTGGCATGTGAAAATTATTTATATTATTAAACTGCCTTCCTAGAAAAAGATTATGTATTATGACATAAAATTTATAATTTACAATAAATCAATCCCTGTATTTTTCAACCTTTTAGGCTGCAGTATTTAGAGAATATGTAAGGACATAACTTTGGGACCTACCAACTAATAAACTTTGAAAATATGAAAATATTATTCTAAAACTAATTAAGCTTATAGTTAAAAATATAAAATAAGGAGAAAAATTAGGCTGTTGAGAATTTTGCTGCTTATGTATTTTTCTATAATGTCATTTTCTTTTAAATAACAATTCAGATTCAATAAACTTGGGGGAGAATTTGAGTGTATGGCACATGTTCTTATTAAGTGTTATTAAAGTTTGTTTAATTTAATGATTCAATGAATGATTGTAATGATTGCCATTGCTTGAGTTCTTATCTCACACTCGTCAGTGTTGCCAGCCACTGTACTCGACTTATCTCAAGTAAACACATCTCTCAATTGCCTCTTATTATCATCTCCTTTTCAAAAGGCTGAACATGTTCTTAGGAAGCAGATATATTCTAATTAAATCACTTGCCTTGATTCAGTATTTAAGAAAGTCTTCATTTTGAATTAGTTCACATAATTTGACACTGAGTTATCAATAGATAAAGTTAATTTTAATTTTCAGGCTGTGTGGTTCAGAAAATCTCTAATGTTGGCAAAATAAAAGTAAATAAATACACCCCGGGGAAGATAAAGTTTGAATATAGGGACCATAGACAGCTTCAAGTATACATTTGTCTTTTTAGCTTTAGACAATTACAAAAGCAAATAAAACAAAATAAAGTCTTTTGTATTTACTTCTTAGGCTCAGAAAAAAAATTCTAAATGGTCTCTATTTTGGTTTTTGCAATAACTTCATTCCTTATGCAATCTCAGGAAGCAAGTAAGAATGGACATTTGACTTTCTGGTCAGGCTATTTACAAGCCTCCCCCAACCCCATAAGTGCTGCAGAGTATGTGAAGTCCAAGACTGCTCCACCTACAGCCCAAAGATTTCTATAAAGTGGAAGATATTTCTAAAGCAAGGAGTTTTAAAATGCCCCAAATCACAGTCATATTAATCAGAGATACATACAGACTTTCTCTCATAATCCAGGTTCAAATGTAAATTGAAAAACGTATTATTTAATGAGCCTAAAATTGACTTTGATCCAGTAGATCCATGGCTAGAAAACTATTCTCAATATAGTATATGTAGAATCCTCCACAAAAGTGTCAGTCACAGCCAGGAGTGGTGGCGCACACCTGTAATCCCAGCAACTAGAGAGGCTGAGGCAGGAGAATTGCAAGTTCAAAGGTAGCCTCAGCAAAAATGAGGTGCTAAGCAACTCAGTGGGACCCTATCTCTAAATAAAATACAAAATAGGGCTGGGAATGTGGCTCAATTGTCAGTGGTCCTGAGTTCA
>PVHX01006575.1:0-99297 GCA_004024805.1 Geosciurus inauris | reverse complement strand
AGCCGGGCGCGGTGGCTCAAGCCTGTAATCCCAGCACTCAGGGAGGCTGAGACAGGAGAATCGCGAGTTCAAAGCCAGCCTCAGCAATGGCGAGGCGCTAAGCAACTCAGTGAGACCCTGTCTCTACATAAAACACAAAATAGGGCTGGGGATGTGGCTCAGTGGTAGAGTGCCCCTGAGTTCAATCCCCGGTACAAAAAAAAAAAAAAAAGAAATACTGTAACTTCCTAACTCGATCCTGCCTGCAGCTGTGTGTGCTGCAAAGGACCCAGCTTGACCTGATGGCAGCTGTCTTGAGTCACAACTACTATGTTTGCTTCTGAGTAACCCAGGTCTGACTTCCTCAGGGAGTTTCCCGACATCCTATAAATAAACAAAGCCATTAGACTGCTGGTGTGGAGAGTACTAAGAACCTGGCCCTCCCAGTGCCAAGAATGTGCCTGATGTCTTTGATATTACCTTGATATAAAACAGGTACATCCTGGCTTGGAGTCACTTTTATTCTGACCACTATAAGAGCCTCCTCCCTCTGACCTAAGATACAGGCTTATAGTTGCCCTTGACCACACTTGGGTCACAAAGTCCTCAATAAACTGTACTCTCTGCAATCCTGGATGTGCCTGCCTCTTTGACACTGCATTTTCCTGGAACAACTCACTGGAATTTTTCCATAGAAAAAGGTGAAGCTTTCTCTCCTCCACTGTGGTTTCCCTGATGTGTGGTTCATGCAGAAAAAGCTGGATCAATGCTTGATTTCTTATTTTCAAAACGAGTGCACACTTGACAATCTTCCAAGAGAAACTGTTTGGTTAATTATTTTCAGTAACACATACTGATTTGTATAAGTTTGGTGTGTTTCTTTGTCCATTGGGGCAGTTGTTCTTTCTGATGCTTGAATTGTCACTTTTTGCCTAGCAGTAGGCAAAGTTAAGTCCTATATTAAGTCCTATGTCCTTTCTGTAGACAACCTTTTTTGGCATAAAAGGTGTCTTGAGTTTGTTTTGGGTATTTCTGGGCCAGGCAGAAATCAGTCATTTCTGCAAAGAGTCTGAGTTCTTCTCTCTCTGTCTCTCGGAGAGAGATGGTATACAGCAACCAGATCATGAGGAAATTCAAAACGCTCACTGCTACTGGTATTTTCACGGTCAAGGCTAGGAAATGCGTATGTTGTAAAAAAGACAAAATAAACCCTGAGTTCATTCCAATATCTCTAATTTCAGTATCCAAAATTATTTAAAACTAGTTCAGATCTAAAATTACAGGCTTCATTAGACCTTTCAATTTTTATTTCTGTGGGTTGGGAGGTAGCCCAGTGGTAGAACATTTGCTTAGCATGAATGAGCCCTGGGTTGGATCCCTAGCACAGGAAAAAAATAATAATAAATGTTATTCTTTTGCCCGATAGTTTTATTCCAATTTAAGAAAAATTACTGAGATAATTTGTTCTACAGTATAAATATGATAATTTCCAAGTAACAATAAAAATAACAGTATTACTTACAAATACCTGAATACAGTTCATGTATGCTCCCCACTAAGCATACATTTTTTTTTTTTTTTTTGGTACCAGGAATTGAACTCAGGGGCACTCGGCCACTGAGCCACATCCCCAGCCCTATTTTGTGTTTTATGTAGAGACAGGGTCTCACTGAGTTGCTTAGCACCTCGCCATTGCTGAGGCTGGCTTTGAACTCGCGATTCTCCTGTCTCAGCCTCCCAAAGTGCTGGGATTACAAGCGTGAGCCACCGCGCCTGGCTAAGCATACATTTTTTATTATAAATGGATGTCATGAGTGTGCCTCTCTACTCTGCTCATGACCATCTCCCTTCCTTAACATCAGAGGTTACGCTGACATCTCTCCATAGCCTGAATCAAAAATGTAACAGAAGTTGGGCTGGGGTTGTGGCTCAGTGGTAGAGCGCTCGCCTAGCACACATGAATCACTGGGTTTGATCCTCAGCATCATATAAAAACAAAATAAAGGTATTGTGTCCTCTCCCTTTGAGTGTGCATCCTGCTCTTAAAAAAAAAAATCTAACAGAAGTGCTCCCATTAAAAGCAGCTCTGTGGATGCGCACCTGGAGAACACCTGTATCTTACTCTAGCCTTACAGATTCCAAAACATGAAACTTTTGGACTTTGTTGAAAGGGTTTAAAATATCTATCCTGGGACTAAGAAGTACTTCTATCTCAGTGGTAGAGAGTATGCTCCGTTTGTGTAAAGCTCTGGATTCCACTCCCAGCATAAATGTTTATATAATTTATATACACATATAACAATGTGTGATTTTTATACATACATACCACATACAATTATATACATATATAATTTCCACATTATTACAGTCATCCCTCAGGTTCCATGGAGGATTGGTTGCAGGACCCCTCAGAACCCCAAATCCTCAGATGCACAAGTCTCTTGTGTTGAGAGCAATGACAGAGAATGGCAGTGTCTGACAATGGGGTCTCTGGTGACCTCATGGCTGTGGCAAGCCTAGTGCCTGGGCATGTTCCTGTGCAAGGGTGCAGGATGCCTAGCTGCTGTGGCAATGCCCTGTGTGAGGAGGCTCTGAGAGAGAGTCTTATCAGCCTCAGGCTTGTTCTAAGGCCATCATTCCTGGGAGTAGAGGAACTCTCCTGCTGGACGACCATGATGTTTGACCAGCTCCGTTACTTCGGAAGCTGCTCACTTAACAGTAACTTTAAACAATGGACTTTCTTGAGAACTACACAAAGCTCCTAACATTGCACGCTGCAACTGTAAACTGCAACTGCAGAAAAGCTACAATAAATGTCTCCAGCCCTGTAACTTTCTAAGTACAAAGAATAATGCTTGCATAGCCTTTAACCTGATAATAAAGACACTGGCATAACTTTTGAGATCTGCTTTTCCATCAGAGAGCAGCACTCCACCTGATTCCAGCTATTTTATCTTCAAAATGTGCATGTGTGACTCTTTATTTTTCTAATCCCCGGTTGCCCCTCGCTGGAGCCTGCTAGTCTGGCCACGCTGGTGGCGGCACTCTTGTATAAAATGGCCTAGTATTAACATACAACCTGTGCGCATTCTTCTTCATACTTTAAATCAGCTCTAGATGATTTTTTTTTTTTTTTTGGTACTGGGGATTGAACTCAGGGGCACTCGACCACTGAGCCACATCCCCAGCCCTATTTTGTGTTTTATGTAGAGACAGGGTCTCACTGAGTTGCTTAGTGCCTCGCCGTTGCTGAGGCTGGCTTTGAACTCGCGATTCTCCTGTCTCAGCCTCCCTAAGTGCTGGGATTACAAGCGTGACCCACCGCGCCCGGCTTAGATGATTTATAATGCCTAATATAATGTAAATGCTACCTAAATAGTTGTTATACTGTACTGGTTAGAGAAAAAGACAAGGAAAAACATCTGGGGTGTGTGCGTAGCTCAGTGTTAAAACAGGAGGCTCTGGGTTTGACCCCTAGCACTGCAAGAAAAAAAAAAGTCTCTACGTGTTCAATACAGGTACAATTTTTTTCTGAATATTTCAATTCTTATTTGCCTGAATCTAGAGATGTGAAACCTATAGATACAGAGGGGTGACTCCATTTAGTTGTTGCTTGAAATAAATGTTTTAAGTGTCTTTATTTAACACACTTATGAAAAATTCATTGTCCATTATTAACGTTCTTGTAGATTTCTGTATCTACATAGCTAGACTGCCTGTTTTCTTCTAGTCTTTTTCTGTCTTGAGGTCTAATTTTCTAATTCTTTTCTCATCTGGGAGAGAGTACTTCTTTAAGAATGTTCTTTGGTTGGATACACATGGAATTTTTGCAAATCTAAAAATACCTTTCATTTGTCCTAACACCCAAAAGTTCAGGCTGAGAACTTGTGGACTAATGGACCAGGTAATGGATCCAGGAAGAAAAAAGCCTTTGATTTACCATCCACTGGGGGAAACAGAAGAAAGCCAGCAGCCAAGGTAGAGTCAGAGAGGGCATCAGGGGACACAGGGCAAGGCCATCGGAGGAGTGACGAGCTCTACTTGGCCTGGCTGTACGACCCTCTTCCAGCAGGCTACTTCCGCATTTAGGGTCTGGCTGCATCTGGCATCACTCTGCTATCCCTCCCTCCTCTTCAGCCTGGGTGCCAATCTACAGAGCCCTCCAGTGGACACATGGCCAGGAATCGACTTAGGACCTAGGCTGCCCTCTCAGCCTTCACTGGGGCGATGTCTTGTTCACCTGTGACTGTCCCAGGAGCATGCAGAGTGCTTTTCACACAGATGTTCCATAGCAAAGGGGTTGTTGAGACTATATTGAAAATCTCCAAACATGCCCCAACGCAGAGAGCAGAGAGATCCAGGTCGTCCCCTCCAAGGGCATCTGGTTCCATCTCATCTACACCTGCGCAATCCTGGCTCCCTCTTCTATGTTGCTATGTCATTTTGCAGGGACATTTTAAAGTGAATTTAAGACACGATTTCTTTGCACCCATAGGTACTTCTTACGAAACTGTAACTTGTCGGGCATGGTGACACACGTCTGTGATCCCAGCAGCAGCTAGGGAGGCTGAGGCAGGAGGATCATACGTCCAAAGCCAGCCTCAGCAAGCAAGGCCCTAAGCAACTTAGAGAGACCGCGTCTCAAAATAAAAAATAAAAAGGGTTGGGGATGTGGTTCAGTGGTTAAGTGACCCTGGGTTCAATCCCCAGTGCTGGGGGAAAAAAAAAAAAACAATCAAAAAATTGTAACTTACCACATCTAATCAACCTAAGACATAATCTGACTATACTATTCTAACGTCCATTTTCAAATGGTTCCGACTGTCAATAAGATGTTTTTAATAACGGATTTGTTCAAATTAGGATTTAAACAAGGTCTACTTGTTATGTTTGATTTCTGTCTCCAAAGTCTCTTCTTTCTTTTTCCTTTGGTATTTTTGTTTTTTAGGTCTCTATTCATTTAGAACTATCTCCTTCCTTAGCGCCCCCCAATTATTCTAGTGGAGGCCATGAGGCCTTTCTCATCCTGCATCTGGCTGATGGCTACTCTGGGTGTCCTTTTAGCTTGCTCCTCTGTCCCCATCCTCGGCAGTTTACTGGTTCATGATCCACCTGGCCCTATCAATGAGCAGCTGCACTTGCAGGAGCTTCAGTGACCCGGATACAAAGCCAGACAACTGGTAGCCTAGTGGGACAGGCCCGCGGTGTTCTCACACAGAAGGGTAAATTGAATGTTTTCAATTGTTTGGTCCACCAAAAAAGGACATTTAAAAAGAACTAAGACACCTGTTTTGGTCATCAACTTACTATCTGCAGATTTTATTTCATTTTAATTCCTGTTGAAAATGGCATGCTGCATTTGAACTTAAAATCGTGTTTTCTTCTAAGAACACTGAATTAGTAGGTACCACATGTGCATTAGTGTAATTCCACATTCTTCTGTTTGTAAAATGGCTCGGTGACTGTTACTATAAAATTTTCCCTGACCCCTCTACATTTAGAATCGTTAGCATTATGTGGCATTAACATACCTTGGGAATCTCAATTAATTTCTCTATCACTTCTCACTGCCTTTTTTTTTTTTTTAAGGACAACCATATAACAACACACAGAGATAAAAACACAGACACATTTCTCTGGATGCTGGATGGAAAGTTAACAAAAGTGCCCAGAGTGGGCTTATTCTTAAGCATGTCATGAAAATAGATGCTACTACAGGCTTTCAATTTGCAGGGCTCCAAAAACAGCCCAATGCTGTTGGACTGGATCCACTGCCCAATCCCAGGGCTTTGTGGTAAACCCAGGAGCTTCCAGACACTTACAGGGGCTTCCAAATGGAAAAGAGGCACATTAACCAATGTATCTGGGGAGGGGTGCATAGAGATAATTACCTACTGGCATCCTGAGGGCATAGAAAACCCTAATGTTGGTAGTTGGGACCACTAACATCTAATCAACGTTAAATGATTAGTTATGGATATTTTACACCCAACTCTTACTTTTGGAGCAGCTCTCAGTTCAGATCAGCCAAGTTTCCAGGTCCGGTGGCCACTCAATAATTTTTATCATCCTACTCAATAATTTCTATCCTGGAATCCAAACACTAGAACACCTGCCCAACAGTCACAGCTGTTCCAGGTGCACTGCAGACACACCTTGGTATGTTGATTCTCTGAACTAGCTAAGGCCAAAAACAGATACATCGTTAATGATCTGTGGTGGACCCATGAAAAATGATTAATCTAAGATAGTACTTTTCAAACTTTTTGGGAACACGACCCACAACGAGAAACATATTTTAGATGGATCCCAAATGCAAGGATACCTAGTGAACTTCGTGACCATTATCTGCCCTTACGACCTACGTAGCACTCAGATTTTCCTTGACCCTCTGAGGCGGGTGCGTGTGGGCGGGTTGCTTTCGTGCTGCTTGAGATCCACTGAATCAATGCGATGACCCAAGAATGGGCCTGCCCTTTGCTGTGAAAGCCCAGCTGTAAGAGGCCCAGGCTCCTTCATCTTGCTGGCAATTGTTCCTAGTGGGCACAGGGAGGAAGGCTTCGAGGCACATGAGTCTGTTGCTCTGGGAGGGGTCTCCCTCCTCCTCAGCAGACACCATGTCTGGATGTGACAGCCGTGACAGAGGTTCCTCCTGCCATCAGATCGTAGACACAGTGAATTCATGAGAAAGGCCCAGGAGACCCTGATGTGCTAGCACCAGGCACCATCCTTTTGTGGACCTCTAGTCATGGGAGATGACCCACGTCTGTCCCTTGCCACGGCAAACATCACGCAATATGCCAGGTGCTCTGCTCCTGGTGTTCCACAGAGCCACTATGTCATGGGACACGCTGTCCTGCAGGCAGGGCAGAGCTGGGACTGCCCCTCCACAGGAGCTCCCTGAGTGGAGTTCACACCACCTCCCCAGTGAAGGCAGCAGCCCCACCTTCAAGGGCGAACCCCAGGCCTGACCCCTGCCCTTGATGGGGCACACGGCTGCTGACCATTAGGACAGGACTGACGTTCAAACCGTTTCCTCCTAAGTCAACCACTGGTCGGTGAGAAATCAGGAGCTCCCCTGGGCTTTCCCATTGGTTCCTGGTGGCCCTATCTGCTCCCTCCATGCTGACTCTGAAGCTAGGGGCTGCCATCTGAAGCAGAGGGAGCATGGTCAAGAGGGTACTGTGACAGTGGGGTTCAGGATCCCAGAGCAGATGGCAAACAGCAGTGCTCCCTACATGCCCTCTCCTTTCCCATACACACTCATTACAGTGCATCCCTTACCCACACCACACGTAACCCCCACACCATACACCACACCCACAACACAGACCTGGAGCAGAGGCAAGGGTCCTCCTGTCCCTGTCCCCCATGCAACTTCATGTTTGATTTTGCCAGCACATAGCAAGTATCCTTCAGCGGTCCTTTTGCTCACAGAGGTTGGTCACTAAAGACCAGTTTTCCTCCCTTGGCAGTGAGGTGGCAGCTGGGGTGTCACTCTAAGATCAAGAGAATGGCTTCCAACACCCCGTGACTCAATCACAAATGAGACACTTGTACTGCCCTTTCTGGGAACCTTTATAAGCAAGCAGGCACCAAGGTCTGTGTGCTGGAGAGTCAAAGCAGAGCTGCAAAACCCAGGTGCACACATGCATATGAGTCAGAGGAGGAGGAAGAGACACAGGCATAGCAAGAGGTGTGGCTCTTATGCATCCCACCATCCCTGCTTGAGGACGCTGGCTTGTGACATTAAGTAAGATGCCTAAGGTGACTGGTGAGCTCACAATTCAAGGCCCCGCCCTCCCATCATTCATTCCATACAGGTGCATGCTCACCCTCCAGACTCTCACCTAACAGACCACATGCTATGTTACCTCTGGGCCTTTGCACATGCTCTTCCTGCCTCTCAAGCTAATGCATACCCTCATCTTTGCTTGAATGCCCTCTGCTAGAGGTTGACCCTTTCCACCTGGTCTCTGGAGGATATAGAGCAACACCTTCATGTTTCTGCATGTTTCACAAAGGTAGCTGATGAGTGTTCATTGAGAACACAATACCTTCATGTACCTTTTACATTTCATGTAAGTGTACAAACGTTAGCACATGTTAGCGTAGCTGGCACTTTGCATCCACACTCCGTATGGGCTGAGCTTCCTGAGGAGGGGGCCGTGGCTGGGTACAGCTTACAGTGAAGAGAAAAGGCCCTCTTGTCATTCAATGGATGGAGGACAGAGCCAGACAAGAGCAGGTGCAGACACTAAGCAGCAGCATCTCTCTGGAGGACAGCTGTCAACTGTTAAAACACTAGTCCTTGAGTGACTGCTGTTTTGACTTACTGAGAAACCTACTTTCCGAAATCATCAAATGTCAAACTCTTGCAGTCTGAAATGATAGCACTGATGATGAAGCAGCCTGTGGTTGCCTGAGGCCCTGAGTCAATAGATACACACACAAGCA
This sequence comes from Geosciurus inauris, assembly GCA_004024805.1. Lineage (NCBI taxonomy): Eukaryota > Metazoa > Chordata > Mammalia > Rodentia > Sciuridae > Geosciurus > Geosciurus inauris. Next base: position 90,861 of record PVHX01006575.1, on the reverse strand, counting down.
GGCGCAAGCTTCAGAGAAGTTTCCGGTCTCTCAACACCGCGGTTTCCAGGGAAACCAGACACTGCTGCTCTGGTCCAGGCCTGCAGTGCATCCCACCCACACAGCCCCGTTTGCTTCAGCCTGCCAACAGCATGCTGAACTTTAGTTTTACCCCAATGTCATTCCTCTCTTTACATCTTGTAAAATTCTCTTCCTGTTGCTTTAGATGCCCAGTTTCCCTTGGTGGGCAGTCTCCCTGTCTCTCGGTAATTGGTCAGTAAATCAGGGCACAGTCTTGTCTAGCTGAGAGTGCAGCCAAGTGGCCTGCAGCCATGGGGACTCCCCATCAAGTCTCACCTCAGATGTCAATTCCCCAGGGAGGTTTCAGAACACACTCCCCGTCCCAAGCACACCCTCCCTCCCCTGCAGCCTGGGTCTGGGTTGGCCCAGCACCTCCACCACATCCTGCTGTGACTTCCTGGCACATTCTGTCTCCTCCTCACTAGACTGAGCCTCAAGGTTGGGCCTGGCCATGTCCTGCTCATCATGTACTCAGGACAGAGCAGAGGTTAGCACACGGCCCCAGTGAGCCCTGGAACATCAAGGCCAACACATGAGTAGATGGGACATTTGGGAAAAGGAACATGGGCAGGAGGACAGCACGGCCTGTGGGCCTTGCACACCGATTCTGTCACTGTGTCCACAGAACAGCAGGCAGCCTGGGGGTCAGCATGCTCTGCACGAGTGGGGGCTTCGTTCAGGTGAAATCATGAAGATTTTAGGTACTGAGATAGAATCCACGTACCAGACAATTCCCCTTCTTAAAAGTATCATTCCACGGACTTCAGCAGATTCACAGGTTACCAACACTGCATTTCCAAAACGTTTTCATAGCCCTTCAAAATACTTCCAGACCCATTCAGCAGGCACTCTGCACCCCTACCTTCCCCTTCCCCAGTGCAGGGAAACCCATCCCACTGTCCGTCCCTACAGATTTGCCAGTTCTGGACGGCCCACCTCCATGGGGTCACGCACTCCGACCCGGTGCGTCTGGCTTCTTTCACTTAGCACCTCGGGTTTCCAGGTTGATCCGTGCGTAGCAGGTGCCTGTGCGTCTTTCCTTTGTAAGGCCAAGTGCTGTTTTCTGGTACGGCCACACCACACTTTGGCTCTCCATCCATCAGCTTGGTCAACACCTGGCTGGTTTCTCCTTTGGGGCGACTGGGAATCAAGCTGCTATGAACTTGTGTGTGCAAGTTTTTGTGTGGATGAGTCTTTTCACTTTACCTAGGAGCGGAAGTGCTGGGTCACACAGCAAAAAACTCTGCGTGACTTTTTGAGGAGCCACCTTTTCCACAGCAGCTGCCTCATTTGACATTCCCGCAGTCAGCAGCCAGGTTTCGCTTCCTTCAGATCCTCACCAGCACTGAGTCTTTCTCACCAGAGCCGCTCCAGAGGGTGTGAAGCCCGCCAAGCACACCCGCCTCATTATATGCCAACTGACCTTCCCACTCAATCCCGAATGGCCACCTGTCAAGTGGGAGTGATAAGGCCTCACTGAGGAAAAGGTTATTGTAGGGACTTTAATTTTTATTATGGAGCAAACACAAAGCCCCTGGCACATACCTGGCATCCTAGGTTCATAAACTCAAGGCCTTGCTATGACGTGCAGGCTGACTCGAATGCTCCAGCGACAGTTCATCATCTGGTACCTTCTGCTCTAGATGAGTCTCACTGGGAATTAAATGTGTGTAGGGAGGTGGACTCAGGTCTCCAGGCTGTTTGAGAACTCCCTTCTTGTCCCTGTTGAAGTGTCTCACCAGAATGTCCCTCTACCCAAACTCAGCCCACCGCCATGAGGAACTGGCCCCAATCAGGAACGCTGCAGAGGTCGCTTTGAAGTGCAGTGCAAATTCTTTTTTTTTTTTTTTTGGTAATGGGGATTGAACTAGGGCACTTAACCACTGAACCACCTCCCCAGTCCCTTTTTATATTTTATTTAAAGACAGGGTCTCACTGAGTTGGATAGCATCTCACCGTTGCTGAGGCTGGCTGTGAACTTGCAATTCTCCTGTCTCAGCCTCCCAAAGTGCTGGGATTACAAGCATGGGCCACTGTGCCCGGTCCTTAGTTTTTGAGACAGGGTTTCAGTTCCTGGGCTGGCTTCAAACTTGTGATTCTCCTGCCTCCATTCCTGAGCTGCTGGGATCACAGGTGTGTGCCGCCAGGCCTGGCCCGAATCCTTTGGGTTGGTCTTTCCCTGGTCTGCGCCGCCTCGTTGGGGTCTGTCCTGCTCAGCCTCAGCCCTCGGGCAGGCATAGTTCTAAGTTCTTGAGGTAGAGTCCACTCTCAGCAGAAGGGAACACCCAGGGAGGTAGTTCTTGAGTGTTCACCTCGGGGCCTCCCAGTGCAGACCTGCTCACCCAGCCGCTGCCTGGAGACCAGGCACCGCACAGCCTCCTGGAGTGGCCCCGCACCTGTGCCTGGTCACCCTGCTTTGCCAGCAGCAGAGTGCAGTGCTCCACGTACTCCACCACTTCTCACGGCCCCGTGTCCCCACCAGCTACTTTCCTAAAAAAAGAAACCTTTGGATTTTCATGACTGAAACCATGACACCGGTCACCAGCTTTCCCCCCAGAGCACCAGATGTGTCCTGTCATGATCATGCTGGCTCTCGGGAATTCCCTCATTCACACCAGTATCTGAGACAAGGCTCTGGGCTCAGCTCCATCCTGACAGGAGGCAGCCTCCACCTGGGAGCTTGTTAGAAATACAAATTCTAAGGCAGCACCCCAAAGCTCCAGGACCACAGCCCCTCCCTCTCTTTCCTTCCTAGAATTCACTCCTCAGGAGTTCAGAGCAGCTTTGTTGTGGTGAGATTTACAGAGGTGTCATAAAATTTTAGTGCATTTCTTGAGTTGTACAACCATCACTTTTTGGGGGGGGAGGGGCGTGGGTACTGGGGATTGAACCCAAGGGCACTTAACCACTGAGCCACATCCCCAGTCCTTTATTTATATTTTATTTAGAGACAGGGTCTCACTAAACTGCTTTGGGTGTCGCCAAGATGCTGAGGCTGGCCTTGAATTGGAGATCCTCCTGAGCCATTATAGGCATGCACCACCACACCTAGCCACAACCTCATTTTACACATTTCCCTCATCCCCAAAAGGAGGCCAGTATCCAGTTACCCTCTCTCTCCCAGTCCCAGCCTACCACCTATCTACTTTTTACCTCGGTAGTTTTTTCCTCCTTCAGGACATTTCACATGGATGGAATTGCACAATGCATGGCCCTTTCCATCTGGCTTCGTTTTGTTTTGAGGCTCATCCACGTTGTGGTATCAGCACTTTATTTCTTTGCGTCTGGCAGAGTGCCACTGCAAGGCTGCGCCCCGTGTTCATCAGTCACAGCACACCTGATGGAAACGGGTTATTTCTACTTTGGGGCTATGAATCTGGATGCAAAGACCTCTATGAACTATGTGATGTGGCTACAGGTATTAGTTGACAAGTTTTCTATAGAGAATTTCAATTTTCATGGTTACATTCCTAGGAATCTAGGGTCATGCAGCAAATTTATACGTAACCATAGAAGAAACTGCCAAACCATTGTCCAAAGAAATACAATTCTTTTGTCTACACCTTCACCACTTGTTATTGTCTATCACTGGATCAGTAATTCGGGTGGGTGGAGAGTGGCATCTCATTGTAATTTGGATTTCTCTAACGGCTAAAGATATGGAGCATTTTTCATATTTATTGGCCATCTGTATCTTCTTTAGAGAAATGACTTCAGGTATTTGCCAACTTCTGCTTGGATTACTTGTTTCTTGAAGAGTTCTTCATCTATTCTGTATACAAATCCTTTATCAGTATGATTTGCAAATATTTTCCCCCAGTCTTTGTCCTAATGATTGCTTATGATACACATTCTTAAATGTTATGCAGTCCCGTTTACCAATAACACCTTTCATGGATCATGCTCTGGATGTCACACATGAGAAATCTTTGCCTAACCCAGAATCATGAAGATTTTCACCTCAGCTTTCTTCTAAGTTTCTGTGGAAGGTGTAAGGGTTTAAATTCGTCTTTTGGACGTGAATTATCAATTCCTCTGCCTTCATTTGTTGGAAGGGTGATCTTTTTCCACTGAAATGCCCTGGCACCCCTGAGGGTGAATGCATAAGTCAACTTCTGAACCTTCAACTGTTTCATATATATCTTTTTATATATTCATTTGTGTATTCATCCTTATACCAGTACCACATTGCCTCAACTACTATAGCTCTACATTTCCAAATCAGGAAGTTCTCCAAATCTTATTTTTTCAAGAGCACTAACCAACTCAGTGAGACCCTATGTCTAAATAAAATGCAAATAGGGCCGAGGATGTGGCTCAGTGGCCGAGTGCCCCTGAATTCAATCCCGGGTAACACCCTCCCAAACCCTCCACCGCGGGGCTACCAAAAAACAGGATCAGCTTGCTAATTCCTATAGAAAAGCCTGATGAGCTTTTGATAGGAATTTCTATTTGAATAATAAGGATTCCCACTCAGGACAGTCTCTCTCACTTAGGTCTTCTTTCACTTCTCAGCAAGTCTAGGTTTCATGCACAAATCTTGTGCTTTTGTTCAATTCCTAGTATTTTCACCTTTCTAAAGCTGCTGCAGATGGTTAGACTCATTTTCAGTTTCCATGTAGTCCACTGATTTTTGTACAGAGCTTGTACTTTGCACCTTTGTTTAACTAGTTATATTATGTGTAACCCTTAAGAAGTTCTATGTATAAAACCATGTCATCTTAGCCAGGCACTGTGGCACATGCCTGTAATCCCAGCAATTTTAGAGGCTGAGACAGGAGAAGCAGAGTTCAAAGCCAGACTCGGCAACAGCGAGGCACTAAGCAACTCAGTGAGACCTTGTCTCTAAAACACAAAATAGAAAATAGGGTTGGGGATGTGGCTCACTGGTTAAGCTGAGTTAAATCCCCAGTACCCGCCTCTCCGCCCCCCAAAAATCATGTCATCTTCAAATAAAGATGATTTCATCATTTCTTCCTTTCCAATCTGGATGCTTTCTTCTCACTAGAATGTCCTGGTTAAATACAATACGATGTCAAATGTGGTGTGGGTGGCCAGTCTTGACTAATTCCTCACCTTTAGAGGTAGTTATTTCATCACTATTAAGAAGTTAGTAGAGTTTTTATGGATGTCTTTTATCAAGTGAAGCAAAATTTCCTGTACCTCAGATTTTTTCAGAGTTACCGTTGGGCTTTGCATAATACTCTTTCCCCATCTTCTGAAATGATTCATGCCTTCTGTATTATTCTATTAAGTGTGTATTAACACAGTAATTGGTTTTCTGTTATCAAATCTCAATTGGTCATGTGCCAAACCTTCCTACATGTTATTGGATTTGCTCATAGTCTTTTCCGTAATATTCTGGGGGATATTAGCCTGTAGTTTTCATGTGATCGTTTTGTCTAGCATTGGTGTCAGGGTGATACTGCTTCATAGAATGAACTGGTAAGGACATTAGTCTGCTTCCATTACTATGACAAAATATCTGAGGTATTATAAATACCTGAGGTGTTAGAAAAAGACCAGTCCAAGATCAGATGGACCCGTTTCTTTGGGCCTCTGATAAGCTAGCACATCACAGTGGGAACAGATGGTGGAGCAAACACTGCTCACCTCACGAGCCAGGAAGCAACATCAGAGAAAGAGAACAGGGTCCCACAACCCTTTAGGGCACATCCCAGTGAACTACAGTATGGCCACTTGTCCCTGCTATTCCTAATGAAATTATTAGATTGATTAAATAAAAAAAAAAAATCTGTGGGAAAGGTAATTTGGGATTGATGGAATTATGTGAATGTACAAATATGGCATAAGGAATCCTCCATTGTGAATAAATTAGAATGCACCAATTTTTTTTTCTTTTTCTTTTCTTTTTTTTTAAATGTTTATTACTTAGTTGTAGGTGGGCAGAATATCTTTATTTTTTATTTTTATGTGGTGCTGAGGATCGAACCCAGTGCCTCACATGTGCTAGGCAGGCACGTTACCACTGTGCCATAACCCCAGCCCCGAATGCACCAATTTTTAAAAAAGATTCTTATACTGATTTAAAAAAAAATAAAAAACTTAACCTGGAGGTTTTAAACAGGATGATTCAAGTCAAGGTCACAGTGTCACCATGGGGACCAAACTTTTCACATGGATCTTTGGGGACATTCACCCAAACCAAGCAGTAGGAACTCCCACCTTTTCTATCTTCTCCTTGGATACAAATTCAGATTCTTACTCCAGTACTCTTACTAGTCACTTATTACAGTATTTACCAGTAAATCCCTTCCAGGAAGGTTAATAAGGAACATAATATAATACAAAGGGGCCATTAATTACCCAAATAAAGCTCTGCACCTCAAACTCGGAAAAAAGACTCTGAGCATAGTACACTTTTTATGCTGAAATTCAGAAGTAGAACCCAGTAATCAGACTGCAAGAAGTCTCAGCACACACCCATGTCGTGATTCTCAAAGTTTGTAGACCAAATTCCCGCCTCTTTATGACAAACTTGAACTGACACCTACAGCTAAGGCTGTTCTGCAGAGAAACCCCAAGTGCACACAAGTGAATTATGGCCACATGCTGTTTTGTTCCTGTGATACGTAATTGTTTAGAGAAAACTCAAGAGCATCCAAGGAATGAAGTATAATGAGATACCTCTATAAAAGAGTGGTTGTCTCTTGTCATAAGCAGGTCATCTTCCAAAGTCAAGCTCATTTTGGTATAAAGTATTTCTCTGTACTATGGCATTTTCTCTTCAGGACTGTTTTGTATCCTTTCAGGAATTAAACACCGGTAATCTGAGGGTGACCAAGCTTTGTTTCTGAAGAAGCAACCAACTTTATCCGGATACTGAAGCCTGAGGCATTTTACCCCTTCGGGAACAATCTCAGTGGACAAAGGCCCACAAGCAACACCTGGCAGTGGTTAGAGGTAGCACCAGCCTAGCCTGACTCACTGACAGGTGAAACCTGGTCAACAGACCATCTTGCAAATGAAAGAGAATCTGAGAGGCCCAGGAGACAAACTCATCCATCCCTTCAATCATTTCCCCATTCCAACAACTTATATTGATATAAAAATTGGGAGGTTTAAGACAGGAAGATTCAGGTCAAGGTCATTAGAAATGAAGCATTTTCTCCTCATTCAAGACACAGCCTTGCACATTGAAAAAGAAAAAAAAAAAACAAAAACAAAAACAAACACCACTTCTAAGACTTAACTATCCCTAAGCCAAGATGGCAAGTCACAAACTGGAGTGATGATGGATCTCCAACTTGAGGGATGGGAGGTCTCCATCCATAAAGTTACTTAGCAGTGGGGCAAGTATGTCTTAAATTGCAGTCACCTGGGCCTCAATTTCAGACTACATGTAGCCGAACATGCTCATATTCATTCATTCTGCATTACTGTAACAAAACATCTGAGGCTGGATAAGTTTATAACCTCAAGAGGTTTGTTTTAGCTCACAGTTCTGGTCCCAAGGTCAAGGGGCTGAATCTGGTGATGGCCTTCTTGTGAGTCCCAAGGTGATAAGCGACAGGGAGTGCACATGCATCTCCTGTGGTCTCTCTCTCTCTTCTTACGAAGCCACCAGCATTCAATCATAGGGTCTCCACTCATGACAATCTTCTCAAAGGCCCAATCTATAAACAGCATGGTGGGACTTAAACTTTCACCATGTTAATATCTCATAATGGGAACTACGTTTCAGCACATGAATGCCTGAGGGATACACAAACCACCACACCCAGGAACCTGCACTGCCAGGAACTCCTACCCAGATGTGGAGACTGGTTCTCATGCCACCTCAGCACTGGCCCAAGACAGGTTAGCACTAACAATTTTGCACTCTTATTGATCATTCTTAAAACCATCCACCCTTGATACAAAAATTAATATTCAATGAATTTCTGTCTCCGGGATCTTCACTCCCTATCTACCCCAGAGGAACAAATAACTAATTGGGAATCAGAAGCACAATGTCAGATAATGATTGGGGGGGTGGGGGGATAATAATCATACAAACCATCTTTAAAGAATCTAAGATACACAAGTGAGTTCTCTGGAAGGGCTTATTTGAGTTCATGTCCTCACATGTTAATTGTGGACAAAATACTCTCAACTGTCAAGACAAAAACTCTGATCAAAGATGCACCTTCTTAGCCAGACACAGTGGCTCAAGCCTGTCATCCCAGCACTTTGGGAGGCTGAGACAGGAGAATCGCGAGTTCAAAGCCAGCCTCAGCAATGGCGAGGCGCTAAGCAGCTCAGTGAGACCCTGTCTCTACATAAAACACAAAACAGGGCTGGGGATGGGGCTCAGTGGTTGAGTTCCATCCCCAGTGCCCCCCACCCCCCGCCAAAAGGACGTTCTTCATTTGGGGGTCACAATGGGCCAATTTGCAAGGCGGTAAATCTACCCAGGTGACATGGTGACGCAGGATTCAGATGTGGCTCCTCTACCTGTAAAGGAGGTCCTTTTCTTCACAGTCATCTGGACCATTCACAGCAAAGATCTGACTGTCACTAGTTCAGGGCTTCCTGGTTCCTCCTCCTAGTCATCGAGGGGCGGGTGGCAGCAGAACTTTCAGGTAGGCCAAAGGCTTTGAGCGTCAGCAGGATGCATTCTGTCAAGATCCGTGTTTCTGCACTGGAGACTAGAATCTTCCTTGGCCACAAAGCCAGGATCCTCCTCAGACGTCATGGTTATCTCCATAGGTGAGGATGACAACATCCAGGTGGGCTGTTAATACCAATCATGACATGATGGGAAATGCTGTGCTTAAGGCCTACCTGGAGACCCAGTAAAAGATGGCCTTTCTGCTGAACTTCACGTGAATTTGCTCAGAGCATTTGTTTATTTTCATACTTAAAAGTACCTCAGGCCCAGTATGAATTAACTTATTCCTTTTCTTAGCAATGTGTCATCACACCTTTTCAGGGTTTTTTTCTCTCCAACTCACTTAAACCCAGCATGTTTTTGAAATGTCACTAACTCTAGATAACACTTCTCAAATTATTCTCAACTTCTGAAAATATTCCTGAGACAGGAGTTTTAAAATCTTGCCTTAAAAAAACACACACACACACAGTTATATATTCCATGACCCTTATATAAAGGATCATTTAAGGTATGACAATTTTACTTTAACTTACAGACATGATGATTTTCACATCTGATATCATGATTAGTTATAAAAAGAACTTTCTTTTCCTTTGAAAAATTAATTTAGCCTCAGAATAAATCAGCTGATTAACCAACTACTACAAACTCTGGGGAAAAAAAAAAACCCAGCATAAAATCGTCAACACCAGCATTCTTTCCACAGTGTAAAGAGAAAGATCAAGCAAGCTAGCCTCTTCTCACCAGCAGTAGAGATAAGAACACAGGCCTCTAAGTGGGCGACTCATCCAGCCACCTTGAATACAGCCATCCAGCCAAAACATACAATGGCACCGCTTCCTGTTCCAGCCATGTATGGTACCTAGAGCTGCTTCAAAAGATAAGAAAACAGGCACTACACACTTAAGAAACTTTAAATAGTAAAGACACAGAAACTAGTCAAGTTCTTGGATTTTTCCAACAGTAATGGGAAAGTAAACTGAAAATTCACCTTTCCATTCATGATAAAACTGAAGGACCGTGCGCCCAGAACCTGAGAAGCAGCAGACACAAGGCTTGACCAGTCAAAGTCCCTACCACAGCCAAAGGGTCCTGCTCCAAGGCAGAAAGTGCATCTGTGTCATTTCGGGCTTTTTAGAAAGCTTTGTTGGATTTCAAAGTATTAACATTCTGTCCAATAATGGCCAGCTGGGAGAACTGTGACTGTAAACTGAGAATATGCTGTGATTCGTATTTTACTTTTATTTTCTGTTCCTGAAAGTTACACCATTCTACTCTCTGGATTCACAAAGAATTAAAAAGGCCTCAAGGGCAATCTTCAACCAGGGATGCTCCATCAAGTCCTGGGGGAAGGACACTACCAAGTCAAACATGCCTGCCCTGTCCTAATGCTCCCAGTCCAGAGCCCGAGGTCACTGTTGGTTTTAAGGAACCTACAGAGTACCCTGGCCCAAGAGCTGGCAATGGCAAGTTTGTGACAGTCATACTCCAAACAAACCACAGTGACGCCTCCCACCCGCCTTTTCTGTGGCAGCACTGGGAATCAAACCCAGGCTGCTGCACTGCTGAGCTACACATCCCAGTCACGTTTTACTTTGGCACGATGGCTCACGAAGTTGCCCGGGCTGGCTTCAAACTTGTGATCATTCTATCTCGGTCTCTTAGTAGCTGGGAGTATGGGACTGTGCCACCATGCCCAATCATCTTGGTAGTTTTATAGGAAATAAGAGTTTTTGTTGAATCTGACAAATTATGCAAAAAAGTTCATTTTTCCAAAATGCTTTTGAAGAATTAGAAATAATCATTATTATGGATATAGAAATTAGACATAGATGTATTTTAAAAATTCTATAAGGAAAGAACTGAGACAGAGATATTATAAAATAACAGATCCTAGATTCCAAAATCTCTGTCCAAGTCTTGCCCTTCAGACCTTAACCCTTAACTCAGGCCTTGTTAATTTATCTGCAGAGCCAACTGCTGCCTCAGCACAGCACCTCTCAATCCTCCCAAATCCCAAGTACCAGAGAACTTCAGTAGCTGGCAAATTTAAAATATATAACTGACTACAGATTTTAGAAGCCATTTCTGCTAACTGCCTCTCTGAGGACTGGCGATGCAATACCACATCAGTGCATATTTACCTGATTAGAAAAAGTGATCTTCAACACAACAGACGGATAATTAAATGACGGGTAACTTCCAAGGACAAAATAACTGTTTATATCAATATTGTTTCATAAAACATTTTTAGGTGGCTTACAAAATCGCTTGCACATGTAAACCTTTAGAAAATATAAAGAAAGTATAGAAAGAAATATTTTAAAAATATAAATATTTTTGCTACTACCTGAATAGCATTAAAGCCAAAGTAGGAGCTGGGCACGGTGGCACACACCTGTAATCCCAGGAACTCAGGAGGCCGAGGCAGGAGGATCGCGAGTTCAAAGCCAGCCTCAGCAATTTAGCGAGGCTCTAAGTAACCTAGCAAGAACCTGTCTCTAAATAAAAAAGGGCTGGGGATGTAGTTCAGTAGTTAAGAGGCTCCAAGTTCAACCTCCTATATCAAGGCAGGGGGGCCCAAACTAGGTTACCTTGGACTTGAAAGACCTGGAAGATACTAACATTTGAAATTCCACTCTAAAGAAACTTGATTAAACCCTGACCTCCAGTTATACTTTCCAGATTACAGGTCTGGAATGTTACCCAAATTGTCAGCCCTAGACAAAAAGAACTGCATCCTTCACTTTCTCAGAAGGATCAAACATGGGAGAATTCTGGCCTGGCTACTTGTAGCCACCCACCCTCTACCATTTCACAAAGCTACACATGAAATATCAGGGCAGTTTTACAAGTACACACCAGCCTTGGAAATCACTCTCAAGTCTTGACAGTTATTTGAGTACACATTAAAACAGAACAAGACTGTTAAAATTCAAGTCAAGTAGCTAGCTTTACTCTGAATGTGAGGACCAACGTTACAAATCCGTATCAGAAATTAACAAATGACAGAATAACAAAAACTTAAGATGGCCAGAAACACTGGTATATGCCTATAATCCCAGTGGCTAGGGAGGCTGAGGCAGGAGGATCATGAGTTCAAAGCCAGCCTCAGCAACTCAGCAAGGCCTTAAGCAACTCAGTGAGACCCTGTCTCTATATAAAATACAAAAAAGAACTGGAGACGTGGCTCAGTGGCTAAGAGTCCCTGGGTTCACTCCCCTGTACCTAAAATAAAATAAAAATAAATTTTAAAAGGGCTGGGGATGTAGCTCAGTGGTACAATGCCCCTGGGCTCAATCCCCAGTAATGGAAAACAACAATGAACAAAACAAAACAAAACAAAGGTGACTTTCAATTAGGCAAAATTTTTTCCCTTAGAAAGTCAAACCTTTAAAACTTCTCCAAAGACAGTACATTTCAGATCCTATTAGAAAGGAAAAGGTTGTAATTAAACACCCAGTGCACCGAAGGGCCAAGGGTGGAAGGGAGGAGGACGAGGTTACGCACCTCTCCTGCCTGTTGCACACTTTACCGGACCCACGGTCCTAACTGCAGGAATGTGGCTTCCTTCTCTGCAGGAACACATTCTGAAGGTGGACCTAAGGTGGAAATCACTGCCCATCTGGCCAGGAGCTTACACTGCCAACTCCAGCACCATGTTTACAAAAGCATTTGGGAAGCGATTTACTGTTTCTGAAAGTCACGACAATGTGAAAACAAACATGCAACACAGATGCGAACCTTCTTTTAGAAGCGCTGGATGGCGGTCTACTTCTCAGTTTTAATAAAGTAGACAGTGTGAAACAGCCCACTAACCTTTCCATTTCAGCACTGCTTATTAAAATCTATCTACACTGGAAGACGCGCTGTTCTACAAAACTATGAAACAGGGATCTTTCTGACTGACACCGTAGGACAAGCCAGACTCTGGAACTCAAAACATGAGTGCAGACGTCAAATCAAAACATAACGTGCAAAAGGCCTTCAAGGACAGAACTGGCATCGTTGAAGTCCTGGGTGACAGAGACCACAATGGAGACGCATCCTGTGTCAGGCTGGGTTGAGCCGACCTCACCTGCTAGATTTCACTGGAAACTTGAGGAGGAAGGGCAGGAGGCTCCCCATTCTGCAGATAAGAAAAACAGGTCAGAGAAGCTGAATGATTTGGCTGAGAAGACACCATGAGTGGTGTGAAGCAGCTATTTGACAATTTCAGTGCTCTTTTCAGTAAACTTGTTCCCCTAGTCCCTTTTATAGCAAAATGGAATATTAGTAGTAGTATTAAAATTTCTAAGTTTCTGATAGAATAATGCTCTAACAGCAAGATTTCTTAGATTAGGGCACAGACACATGCAAAGGGATGATCATGTGTAGACACAAGAAGATGGCCATCTGCAAGTCCCCGAAGGTCTCAGAAGAACCAACGCTACCAGCACCTTCATCTCAGCCTTCCAGACTCGAGAGCTGTGAGAGAATAAACGTCTAGTGCTCCAGCTGTCAGTGGTACTTTGCTACAGCAGCCCGGGCTGATCAATATGGTATGCAGAGTACTCACACACAGTTTTTTAGACTATGGCACGTGTTTAATCCGAATATGACCCTCAATAAGGATATAATTACCAACATCCCCTCACGCACACACACAAGGCAGTGATAATGGCAGAGGCATTTCTGCATTTTTTATAATAAACTAATACCTAGGTAACAGGATGTGATTTTTACCCAGATATTCATTTTGTATGTACTAATACATTCCCTCCCCTTCCCCAATAATCTCTATACGCAGCAGGGTACTCAGAGATGATTCCAGTCTTGATATGATGATGCACATTCTGAAGTCTGTCATCTCAGACGTATTTTTTTTAACTTAACACACTGCTGACTTTTGCAGAAATATTCTGAAAATGACCACAACTTTGTCCTTCCTAGTGTGATCTATCAGATTTAGGTTAAATTAAGAAACAAACACATGGTTAGAACTACTTTACCACAAAATTACAGGAAAACTTGAAGCAACATTCTGTTAAAATTAGGTCCCCCAAAAAAGAGCACTAAGTAAACACAATACAGGATAAGAACCCGAGGAAGAGCTACTGCAATTCCCTCCCTCTGAAAGTCAAGGCCTGTCCTCATTTTCCTAGTGAATGCCAGACCCTCACACCTGGGCACGTGAAAGGAAGACAGTAGAAAGCAGCTATCAAATTTCTTACAAAGCTGTGGAGACAAGTTCAAGGCAAAGTGTTTTCAAGCTAATTTCACAGTGTATATGTAAAGACAGTTCAGAATGCTGAAATTTAATCCTGAATTGCTGTTAACACCAAAGTTTCAAAAAGGTGTTCTGTCCTTTTACAATCCCTCATAATCTGCTTCAATGATTTTGCCACAAGAACAGTATTCGTTTTTGTTTTTTGTTTTTTAGTTTTTATTTTTCTTAGTTGTAGATGGACACAATACTTTTTATTTATTTATGTGGTGCTGAGGAATCGAACCCAGTACCCCACGCATGTGAGGCAAGTACTCTACCAGTGAGCCACAACCCCAGCCCACAAAAACAGTGTTCTAAAGTTGTATACAACCAGCCTCTCTTATAAAGGATTTTAGGGAATTCATATAGTACATAAGCTTTTAGTTTTCTCCAGGATGCATAAATTCAAAGAAATGGCAGGGGAAGAATGATAACAAAGTAGAGCCAGAAGTCAGCCCAGTCACTACTGTGACAGATAATGAAGGGAGAGGGTCCCTATTTCAGAGCTAGCAAGGTCAGAAACACTGCATAGTCTAGAACCCTGGCTTAAAAATTAAGCAGAGAAAACGCCAATGCCATTTTTAGGCAAATTTATATGCCAAGAGAATATCAAAGACCACCTGTTACTTGGTTTACTAAAACCAATCACAAGCAAAGAGTAGACAGACACTAGGTATGATCAGAGAAATAAAGACTCACTTAATTCTCTGAAACACTGCAGCCCATAAATTTATAATTACATGACACAGGGCAAATCAATTACTGTAAAAAAAAGATTGTGTATTAAAGCCGGGATTTATAAAGATACTAATTTAATAGTATATTTAAAGTATCTTTAAAGAGTAACTGTGGAACCAGTTCTTCGTATACAATAAATACTTATATTCTAGTGATTGACATAAAACCTCTATAAGGTTTGGAAATAAATTTGGAAAAAAACACTTTCATGCTATCAACTCACAAAATAGGATTACAAAACATTCATGGTGATTACATGACAGATTATTCACATCACCCCACTGAACTGATTTAACCATGAGGCATCCACAGAGCAGTTCACAGCAGAGGGCCGAAAGTTGGAGTTCTGCTGCCCCAGTAATACTGGACAGTAGCCTCCAGCCCCCGCCCAATCCTCACCTGTAAGGCAGGGAGGAGAGTGGAATCTTCTTCATTGCACTGCTAGAAACTAAAGAAAGAAATGTCTAGCACACGCTCAGTAAGGTACTTATTAAGCATTTACTAAGGCTTTATCTATGTTAAATGCTTTTATCACTGAGCTTTACTGCACCAGAAATTTCCAAAAGGAGGGTCCATCCCTCCAACTGTACCGCAGAGTATATCTTAAAACACAGACACCATTTATTGGCTTACAAATACCAGTCATCAAATTTCACCGTTCAGACTAAGCTTGGTTACTTTATTAGGAAACACTAAGCTGTGCCTTCAACAGACATCTGACAATGACTAATCTGTCCTCAGCAAAGGAGGTTAGGGAATCTAGACTGTGAGCACCTGCACCTCCCAATGACTTCCAACCCCACTGCAGCCTTCACCCCTCAAACCAGGTGGACTCTGCCCTCCACCAGATTCAAAAGCTCCAGTGGTCTTGGGCGAGCGCTGTCACTCCAATACCTAGAAGCCAGGTGTCCTGCAGCCCAGGTTCACATTTACCCCTCACCACGTATAAATCATTCTCTTAAAAGCAGGGGAAAGGTGACCTTCCTTAACCTGACCTTAAGCATTAAGTCTTTCGGCAGGAGTTGAAGGGAAACATTAAAAAAAAAAAAAAGTATACATCATAAACTCTGTATTCAACCTGCTGAATAAGCCAACAAGATAAAATACAGATCACACAGAGGTGTTAATATCTCCTTCATTTCTTTATCCTTAGCACTGTGGACTGAGACTTTTCACTGTAGTCTCACTGATGGATATTTAAATATAAAGGGATATTCAAAGTGAGAACAGATATGACAGCATAAAATACACATTATTTAATTCTACTTAAAATTGTTTAAAATGTTATGATAAACCAAAATCTTATTGTTAAAATCCTAAACTTTAATGGTTAAGATACCTGCAATATTGATTACTGCCCCCACCTTTTCCAGTATTATCGAATGTCATTAAACAAAACTTCTATTTCTTTGTTTCTATTCATAACTGACATTTACACGTGCTGAAAAAGGTTATTTGGCTTAAAAACATTTTTCAGAGGTTTAACACATCACATTTTGCTCATGAGCACAAAATTTACAGTCAGAAGTTGCACATAAAGGGTTTATTTTAAATGTTTTAAGGATAGGATAGAGTTACATCATAATTATAAAAATTACTTACAGAATTAACAGATTTATATTGTGTATACTTCTAAATGCAGAGAACAGGGAACTGTCTACACATTGTATAAAATAAAATTAAAATTAAAAATGAATTCAAGCTCGAAATGATGAGGTCATTTACCTAGTTTTAAAATGTGAACACGAAGACCTCTGAACTATACACATTCATTCAAACTGCACTAATGATGGAAAATACAAAGAGCGCAGCATTTCCAAGGAACCACAGTCATTTCAATCATAATTAGTCGTAATAATTGTTCCTGTTTTGTCTTTGGAGAACTTTCATTTTTTAAGACAATCAGTTTAAGAGTGTTTTCAGGCACTACAATTTGTGACAATCAGAACAGTCTTCAAATGGGTCTACAGTGTTCAGAGATTCAAGCCCAATGCACTTCGGGGTTTGGCACATAAAACAAGAATAGAACTGAAATCTGGTTTAGAAGTAACTGTGACTTTTTAAAGAATGCACAGTCCCTTCAAATGCTGCATGACATATACAACTGGAAAATCACCTTCTGTTGGCACTACATTTGCTTCACCAGTGCATTTTTATCCTACAACCACTAGAACAGCACAGTAAGCAAATATACAGGGAACTGAAAGAAAATAAAAATAAAGAAAGAAAACAAAACCTAAATATCTTTAACATGCAATTTTAGTAATTACATTGAACATTCTACTTAGAATAGAGCATGCAAAAAAGGATGGTCTGCTTTTACGGTTCTCTGAAGTTTTACGTGGCAGCCTGACATCACACACGCACGCACACACAACACAATACTAGAGCAGGTAAATGAGAAAGGCCAATAAATTTTATACATAGTCATGTCTTGTGTTTTCACAAGTCCCATGAAAATTTTGGAAATTAATGTTGTATTCCTAGAACAAGGAACCAACATTCAGATACCAGAAAAATGCAAGCAATGCATGCAGATCTGAAACATGAGCCTAAAACGAAGCCCGAGATAAGTGGGCTTGGGAGCAGAATTAGTCACAGCATCGTTAAGTGTGGTATAAGCCACAAAAATAAAATTAAAAAAAAAAAAACTGGGGGAAAAATGGAAAAACGACCAAAAAACAAACAAACAAAATACCCTTCCCCTTCCCTCAGCCCTAAAGGCAACAAATGGAACAATGATTAAAAACATTATCTTCATCATTATCATCGTGTTTCATTCCTCTAGAGACTGGGAGATCGTGGGTATATTAAAAGTCGCTAAAGCAGCTTGCAGAAAATACCACAATGCAAGTCATTAGGTAATGCTAGAAGTGTTTCAATTGACCCAACCCTCAGAATGCTTCAAAACGAACTTTATTTTCCAGCCTGAAGTCACTGCACCATATTCTGCACACCGTCTGTGTGTGCTGGACACACTCACCAACTTGTGCCACAAATGTCAGTATGGGCTCTGGGAGCCAGGCTCAGCTTTGAGATTTACATGCAGGGGGAAAAAAAACAGCAAACCTGCAGGACAACACCTGCTCACACACGCACAGAAAGCATCTACGACTAGGGTATCACAACGCTTTGAGAAGCTTGTTCCTGGCTGCCTGTGGTGAAGCCCTAAGCACAGGGCAACTGCAGCCAAGGAGAGAAGATTGAGGTACTGTGTTCATATGGTGAGCGGTCATTACCATCCAGAAGCACAAGGCACAAGCCCTCGTGAAGGCTAAAAAGGGCATCGGGCAAACCATGCGTTGTGAGGCTAAGGAATGATTTCCAACATCAAGAACAGCCCCAGTAGAGACCATTCGGACCCGTCGAAAACCTCTGGCGCTCGGCTGACAGCATGCACGCGTAGGCTCTGCCCCAACTGCAGGTTAAGGTTTCCACAAGAGACTGGTTTCACATACTGCCTTTCTCCTGGCTGTCAAACCACCAGGTTCTTTCAAAACAAAGGGAGAGTAGCCATTTGGCTGATCAACCAACCACATTTGCGATTCTATTTCAGTTTCTAACAGCCTTGCAGGAATACACCATGAAAGGACTCTGCGGCAAAGGGCTGTTATTACACTCACAAGCCAACGCAGATGACTGGGCCTTCTATGGCAACATGTCACTGACATGCAAGCCCCGAGGGGCCACCGAAGGGCATGAACCCACATTAATAGCACACCTGGAAGTAAGAACATACACCACCACAAAAGGTGTCAAGAGATTAAGCTGTTATTTGTCCAGACATTTTTTTGAGGGGGAAAAGCAGGAGGGAAGGGACAGGGAAGAGAAGAGGCCTTCTGACCATAATTGTGTATCATCAATAATAGTAATAAAAATTAGAAAGTCCCAAAGAACTTGTTAGAAGGCAACAAGGCCATTCTTAAAACTTACACTTCTAATATAAAAGCAGTGTTCTTCCAGGAACTTACCACATACTCACAAACCATTGATGTACTGTTGCCTTTTAAATCCATGTACTAAATTTAAGATTACTGGTGTATACAAATAACAAACCAAATACGCCTTCCAAAACATACCTACATTATACCATGTGAACCAAAGACCTGGGCTTTGCTAAAAGTATTCATGATTAAAATGTAAACAAAAAATTTTACAAAGCTTAGATTTAAAGGCAGCCTGTTACCCAGATTTCTCACCAGTTTATCAAATTCTAATGTAGGTCATTAACTGTTCACAAGTAATTCATTTTTGGACTTGTGGTTTAAAGCCTCCAGACTGAAAAGGTGCTCTGAACTTCTGACTTTCAAAAGCAACTTGGACATCCCTATGTGCTTCCTGTGCCTCAATTTCATTTTAAATAAAGAGGAGGAATATCATACATATGATTGACTTAGGTCAAGCACTCCTGTTAAACTGGAGAAAACAGTATCACCCCCATCCCAATCCACAAGGAAAGGACTGCCAGTGGCGCATGTGCACGTGGACCTCTGTGTGGGCGCGTACATATTATACACACAGGCACACAGATACATATTGAGACAAGTAGATATAGATACATATATCTCAAAAAAGGCAGTAACAAAAATACCAAACTATGCTTGCATTGTGGCAGCGGAATAAGACAGTGTTAGAGTGAAGGGGAAAATGGTTAGGATCTATTACAGATTTAAATGACTATGATACTAGCTTAATTTTTACCAAACTTGCCTGTAACTCCCCTCCCAACAGACAGACTTCTTATAAGAGAAGGAGTCCTCCTTACACAAAATGCTTTGTGTTCACATCAATCTGTACTATTCAGAACAAAACCAGTTCTGCTGGCAGAGATTGTGGGTTCGCAGGGACATTTAAGCTTTCATTAAACTGGAAAGCAATCAAGTCTTTATGTCTACAAATTATACATTTAATAGTTCCACAAATTTGGCAAAGTTTATGATGACATCTAGGATGTTTTCACCAAATCGTAGACATAAATATGGAAATCGTCATCAAACTTGATGAAATAGACGGATGGTTTGGCTTCTACTTGATGAATGACCATGCCAGTCCTTTTCGAGCCATCTTCTTTGGCATATTCCACTTGTTTGCCTACCAGGCTGTCCACAACTTCTCCTGGTTCCCTTTCTGCTGGAGGTGAGTCATCTGTATTTGGAAGGAAGAAAAAAAAGCTTAAATCAATTTGAGATACCAACTTGTGTTTATTTTAAACATTTAAAATTTTTGAAGTATCCTGAATCATTTATCTGGACCAGCAGTCAGCTAACTTTCTATTGATGGGCCTTATGGTTTCTGTCCCAACCATTTAACTCTGCAACTGCAACAGGAAAGCGGCCAAGGATGGTACAATAATGACTGAATGCACTGTATGCCAATAAAACATTTACAAAATGGTTTCTCAATGACCTAAGTAGATTTTAAAAATGATAACCAA
Organism: Geosciurus inauris; assembly: GCA_004024805.1. NCBI lineage: Eukaryota > Metazoa > Chordata > Mammalia > Rodentia > Sciuridae > Geosciurus > Geosciurus inauris. The sequence continues at coordinate 70,764 of PVHX01006575.1, read as the reverse complement.
AAATTACTTTGGCTCAGGTTAAATTATTGCTACAATTAATTAAAAATTCAAAGACTTTGAAACATGATTTCAAAGTAGACAATTGCTATAGGGATTACTTGAGAATATGTACTTACTTAAAATGTCTAAGTAATTATTGGTTTTATTGTGAATCTCAATTTCAATGCATTTTACATCATCTTCCCAACAAACTTTAAAATGAAAAATGCCCCATACTTTTAAAATAGGTGCTCTCTGAATTCTATCCCCAGGCCCCAGGCCAAGTACAACAGAATCTCTGAGGATGGCCCAGATACTTGGATTGTCTACCAGGGCCCGAGGGAGATGCAATGCCCTACAACCTCTAGAAACACATAAAAATCAGCAGTAAGTCATCACCACCAACAACAAAAAATAAAGTGAAAAAGAAAGGAGGTGTGTATAATACAAGGCAGTTACAATTCTAATAAACTCCTTATAGGTTCTGAATAGCTCAAAGTTCCTTTCCTGACAGTAACAGATGGTCTTCAAATATGGTGACCAGGTGTCCACAAGGTAGTCTATGTTGTCCTGGTATGATCAATAATAGTGCACCATTTTATTTTCACAAGTGTCCTAGTTTAGATCATTTAATGTATTTAATTAGCACTAGTTTGTCTCTTTAATTACAATAAATTGTGCCACTGAACGACACTCCAAACCCTGCTATTCTAATCTCTGGCACTAATAAGCCATACACAATACAAATTAAACACCTGCAAATATTCAGTTCTCTAAAAGAGGGAAACAGAAAAGACATCTAAGCTGAAACCTGTACTTCAAAAATTCTCTCTCCTCAAGCAGCAGCACCATACTGCCATACTTTCACAAAACTTGGATTTAAAAAGAATTCCAAGCCAGACACAGTGGTGCAAGCCTGTAATCCCAGCACTTAGGGAGGCTCAGACAGGAGAATCTCGAGTTCAAAGCCAGCCTCAGCAACGGCGAGGCACTAAGCAACTCAGTGAGACCCTGTCTCTACATAAAACACAAAATAGGGCTGGGGATGTGGCTCAGTGGTCGAGTGCCCCTGAGTTCAATCCCTGGTGCCAAAAAAAAAAAAAAAAATAGAATTCCAAATACATAACCGCACACAAACTTCACAGTGACTGAGAGAATCCAGAGACACCTACCAAGGTTTACTTCATCAATAACAGGGCTGGGATTCAAACTATGGTGAAAGGACCATTTCAGAACTCCTTATATCATACAGCACCATGGTTTCTAATGGTAAAGAGACTTCCATACCACTCCCTAAGACTTAAGAAATTTAGAGAAAGGAATGAGAAGGGCAAGAAGCAACCAGAAAGGTTAACTGGACTATTTTCAGGTGAAGAGAACGTGCTTTGACTGGCTATTTCTCTGTTAAAATGTTAAAAATGAACTTCATACAGGTTGGAGCAATACTTCTATAGAACATTCTAATGAAAATTTAATTTTCAAGTATCCACTATTATTCCTTTATTACAAATGTACACACATTTAAAAAAATATTATCTAAGAAATAGAAATTCAAGGCCAGATGAGCAGATGAGTAATATCATTAAATGGTTTCTTTATAGGAAGAACTTAAAAATAAAAGAAATACAGATGACTGTTACACTGCTAACGTAAGAAGTATACATCAGACACATCTGTCCTAGGCCAGGGATCCATGTGTTAAAGGAAAGGCTATGAAGAAATTCAAAAAGAACAGGTTTATCAAAAAACAAAAACAACAACAAAAAGCTGGACATGGTGGCAGATGCTTATAATCCCAGAGACTCAGGAAACTGAGGCAAGAGGATCATAAGTTCAAGAGCAGCCTCAGCAACTTAGTGAAACCCTAATTTTAGTTTCTAATACCCACGCCCCCACCCCACACACACACAAAAAAGAAAAGTTTATTCACAACAGCAACAAAAATAATACAATATTTGGGAGCATGTTTAACAAAAGAAATGCAAAGCTTATACTCAAAATACTGTAAAACATTATTGAAAGAAATCAAATATCTCAATAAATGGAAAAATATTGATGCTTATGGATGGGAAGGCTTATTAAGATCTGTTAACACTGCTACTGTGGCAATACTCCACACACCTATCTACAGATGCAACACAGCCCCTTCTCAGAATACCAGCAGACTGCTTTGTACAAACTGACAAGCAGATTTTAAAATTTGTACAGAATTGCAAGGGACCCAGAATAGACAAAGAAACCCTGGAAATGCACAAGAGGACTCACACTTCCAGATTTCTTATTTTACTGCAAAGCAATGTCATCAAGATAGTGTGGGAGCTGCATAATAGGCAAGCAAATGGAATAGAACTCAGAGCTCAGAAATAACACACAGTCAACTGATTTTCAACAAGGACACCAAAACCATCCTATGGGAAAGAGGAACGTTTCCAAAAGATGGTGCTCAAACAACTGGAGAGAATACAAAAGAATTATTCAACTTCTACCTCAGACCTACACAAAGATTAATTCAGAATGTAAAAAGCTATAAAACTCCTAGAAGGAAACATAGGGGTAGATCTTAATGACTATGGATTTGGCAAGAGATTCTTAAGTATGAACCCAAAAGCACAGCAACAAAAGGGAAAATAAAGATAAATTGGACACAAAAGTTCAAAACTTTAATGACTCAAAGAGCATCATCAAGAAAGTAAGACAACCAAAAAGACCGGGAGAAAGCATTTGCAAATCAGGCATCTGATAAAGAACTTGTATCTAGAATACAGACTTACAACCTAATAATAAAAGACAACTTGAAAATCAGCAGGGAGCCAGGCACAGTGCAGTGACTTGGGAAGCTCAGGAGGATTCCATGTTCAAAGCCAGCCTCAGCAACTTAGCGAGACCCTGTCTCAAAATAAAAAATGGGGTCAGGGTGTGGTGGCACACGCCTGTAATCCCAGTGGCTAGGGAGCCTGAAATAGGAGGATAGCGAGTTCAAAGCCAGCCTCAGCAATGGTGAGGTGCTAAGCAACTCAGTGAGACCCTGTCTCTAAATAAAACACAAAATAGGGCTGGGGATGTGGCTCAGTGGTGGAGTGCCCCTATAATTAATTGATTGATTTTTTAAAAATGGGAGATGGGGATGAATAGACATTTCACCGAAGAGGATATCCAATGTCCAATAAGTACATGAAAAGATCCCTCTGATATCACTAGTCACCAATAAAATTCTAATCAAAACCACAATAAGATACCACTTCATACTCACTAGTAGGATTGCTTGTCAGGTAAAACCAAGTATTGGTAACAATGTGGAGAAGGCAGAACCCTCATAAACTGCCAGTAAGAATGTAAAATGCAATTCTTTGATAATCAGCCTGGTAGTTGACCCAACAGTTAACTGTGTAACCCAATGGTTACACAGTTACCATTATGAACCAGCAATTCTACTTCTCGAAACATTTTCAAGTGAGTTGAAAACACATGTCCACACCTAAACTTGTATGCAAATATTTACAGCAACAATATTCATAATAACCAAAAGGTGGAAACAATACAAATGTTCATCAATGGATGAACAAACAAAAAAGATTTGGTATTATGCATACAAAATAATCCTATTTGTTCATTAAAAGGAATGAAGTAATAATACATGCTGTAACATGATGAATCCTGCATGCTAAGTGAAAAGAAGCTAGTCACAAAGGACCCTCATGCTACATAACCCAAGAACATGCAAGTCCACAACAGAAAAATCTATACAGAAAGTTAATCATTGTTTGTTTACAGCTGTGAGAAAGGGGTGAGGAGATAAGGGTATAATAGCTAAAGATACTAAATTCCTTTTAATGTGAAGGAAATGTTCTAGAACTACCTGCTGTGAGGACTGCATGTATTTGTGAACACAGTGATATTCATAAAAGCCACTGTATTGTACATTAAATGGGTTAGCTATGAGGTATAGAAATTATATCACAATAAAAGTGTTGTTTTTTAAAACAAGGCCTGATAAAAGCAGGTTACAATGTTTTCTACCTTCCCTGTATGAACTTAAATTACCTGAACCTACTTATGGAAATAGCATAATGGTCTGTCTAAATACTGACCATGTGATCTAATTGCAACTGAAAGGTTCCCCAATTTAACAGTTTTCTGAAATCAGTATTCTTTAAAGTCAAATATGTACAGAGAAAACAATCAACTATAAAATTAGTTTCGAAATAATTTAGTTGGGGAAGCCGGGCGCAGTGGTGCATGCCTGTAATCCCAGCACTTTGGGAGTTTGAGACAGGAGAATCCCGAGTTCAAAGCCAACCTCAGCAAAGGCGAGGTACTAAGCAACTCAATGAGATCCTGTCTCTACATAAAACACAAAAATAGGGCTGGGGATGTGGCTCAGTGGTTGAGTACCCCTGAGTTCAATCTCTATACCAAAAAATTAAAAAAATAAAAAATAATTTAGTTGAGGAGAAAGCAGATAAAACAAAACTGGCAATAAATTGTTCAAGATGAGTGGTATGGAATTACTTTACTGTTTGCTACATCTTCATGTGTTTTTAAATAAAAGAAATAATACATAGTAAAGTTAATAATATAACTTTAAAATAACCTTCATTTTATTACAAAGGCCAAACAAGTGATGGTCAAACATTTTCTAAAATTCATGAAAAGAAGGTGAAAACTGTACTGCTTCTGTTTGTGAATGACTAAAAGAAAAATATACTAAAATATAAAAGTTATCTGAAGTTAAAATCCAAATTCTTTATGAATTATCAAAAATAAAATTTGCCAACATATACTCACTGGAGTCAGGCATGATGCGAAGGTCGCCTTCTTTGTAATCGTCTAGCAGCTGGTACATGTACAAGACTGGGTCCTTCTCATAGGTGATGTAGAACCACGTGTTCATGACAGGTGCCCGTGCTAAGACCATTCCCCTCCACTCATCTTTAGAGCCATCCTCTGTCTCAAACATATGTTCCACCGCTTTGCCAATCATTGTGTCTGCTAAATGTGCATCGCTGATTCGAGATGTTGCTAGGGATTTAAAGAAAGGAAAAAAAAAAAAAAAAGGAAGGTTTGGCCAGGCATTTTGCTGTATATTTATTATGAAGACTGAATTTAAAAAACAAGAAACAAGGCTACCTGGAATTTTGTCCATGCAATACATTAGCAAACATAAAGATCACTGTGAGGAGGTTTTTAAGAAGTACAACCAACAAAGCCACAGCCCAGAGACAAATGCAATGGCAACTATTCTGGACCAAATTGGGTAACTGAATCTTCTATTTTTCTGGACTCATTTGTTCTCAGTACTATGGCCTAAATTAGAACTTTTAATTGTTCATTCAAAGTATAGAGTATTTTTTGTTATAATAGTTATTTTAAATAGAGATAACTGCAGACTTATAGCAGAGTTAGCTGCAAAATTAAGAGTTCTTGTGTACAGTTCAACTTGCTTCCTGCTTCCCCCTTCGTATTAACCCCCTTATATAACAAAAGAATATTTATTAAAACAGATTAACATATTCAAGGTGTGATTTTTTTTCCCCTCTTTTAGATGGAACTGGTGGTTTTTCTCATCAACCTTAATTCCATCTTCAGTTAAAGCAGTTTTTACTCTGGCCCCTACAATCTATTCTCCATAGCAACCAGTGATCACTGTGACATTTACATCAGACTGAGTCGTTTAAAATGTTCCCATGCCTTCCCTGCATAATTTAACAACCAACCCTCCCCAAGGCCCACTGGCCTGGGGCATCTGGCCTCTGCCCTCAGATTTACCATCTTCTTCCTCAGTCCATACCTCAGCCAACCCTCCACTATTCCTAGATGATGTCCCTGCTAACCCTCCCCAGTTGGACAAGTTCTCTTCCCTAGAACACTCCTTCTGCATCCTGTTCCCTTGGGGGGGTCCCCTCTCCATGACCCTATCAATCCCAGTCATGTTACCCAGCTATACTTAACATTCCCCATTATCTAAAGTCACTTTGTCTTATGTATTTGTCTACTGCTTGAACATCCTCATGAAAGCAGTGGCCTTCCCCTATGTTTCTAATACTTAGTTCAGAGTTTAATATTTGTTGTAGTGAAATAGGACAGAAGAGGCTGGACACAAGAGTAATTTTCAGGGAGCAGGTTTATTGACTGCTATCAATCCAGAGAGGGCTCTTACCTAAAATTCTCTGAGCAGAATTTTGGAAATTCTTTAAACTTTATATCCACTGGGAGGAGGGGCTTGGAGATTTTACATAAAAGTAATGTTTTTTCTTTGAATTCACAGAAGGTGCTCTTCATCTCATTTCTTAGAACAGTCAGGGATTATACAGGATGTACCACAAAAGCAGAGTACATCCATCAAGTCTGTGGTTAAATTTAGTTTTTGCAAGACACAACAGAGTGACAGGAAATAGGGTGTCTAACCACACTGAGCCCTCCTGCAGAGATCTTAGCTGATATTTTGTTAACAAGAACAGCTGTGGTGAGGGTCTCTGGAGAAGCTTACTTAAGATACACTGTTGGAGGATGGAGTGACAATGTAGTAGGATTTCATCAGGCAGCCCATGTGGCTGGCAGCAAAGGCTTCCCTAATAGTACATCACAGCTCTACTCTATGATGCTTTAAAAAGTAGGTAGAGTGGTCCACATCTGTAATCCCAGCAACTAGGGAGGCAGAGGCAGGATTCCAAGTTCAAGGCCAGCCTCAGCAACTTAGGGAGTCCCTAAGTAACTCAGTGAGCTCTTATCTGAAATAAATAAATAAATAAATAAAAGGAGCTGGGGATGTAGCTCAGCAGTAAAGCACCCCAAGTTCAATCCCCAGTACAAACAAAAAACAACAAGTAGGTGAAAAATTAGTAGCTTCATTTTTTAAATACTGGGTAAATCAGGGAAGATCCTCTCAATTTTAAGGTTTCTCTACTTCTCAAATTTTAAACTATAATCTAACAGATCAGCACTCACATTTTTATACTCATTCATCAGGCTTCTACCTCTGTTAAAAGGAACAAAAATTCAAGTTTCTTAATAAATATTCTGCTATTCAATTTAATCAGGATACTCAAACACACAAGGTGGTGTGTTTGTTTACATATGCAGTAACAGAAGTTACGAAGAATTCCCCTCTGCATCACACCAAAAACAAAATAAAAAGAAAACCCATTAGGCTCTTCGTGCCAGCAGATCTGATATTATGACTCTTAGAACTCCTTCATATTCTCAAAAATTATTGAGAATGTAAAACAGCATTTGTTTATATGGATTCTACCTATCAATATTTACTGCTTTAGAAAATAAAATATTTCAAAATATTTTAAAATATCTACACAGCAATGTGTTTTACTATTTTCTAACAAAACTTAGTGAAAGGGCATAATTATACATTTTGTGCAAATCTCTTAACATCTAGCTTTCTAAAAGTACAACTTGTTTTTCATATCTGCTTCACCGTTCAACCTATTATGAGCTGTTAAAATGATGTATAAAAATCCAGCTTCACAAAGATATGCTACTGATAAAAAGTATCCAAATCGTATTTCAGATAGTTTTCAATATTCTATGGAACTACATCAAAAGTCAACAAGTGGTAGTTTCTAAAGATTAGTTGCAACAGAATCTGAAAGTTACCAATAAACTTTTCATACTCCCTACATCAAAACTCTTTCTCTCCAAAATATATAAAGAACTATAATTCACCTGGATGACAAAAGGATCAAATAATTTAAAACATTTCTCCAAAGATGATACACAAATGGCTAACAGGACCCTGAGAGAAGCTCAACAGGGCTACTCATTTCATTAATTACAAATCACAATGAAATATTACCTCCCACCCATTAAGTGAAGAAAAAGGGGAGCAGGGAAATGCTGGCAAAGAGATGGAGAACTAGAACTCTTGTGCACTGTTGACAGGCTTGTAAAAAAATGGTGCAACTGTGGAGGAAAACAATATGGCAGATCTGTTTAGAAAACTCAAATTAGAATAACCACATAAGTAGGCAATCCCACTTCTTGCACATATAACCACAAGAATCAAAAAGAGGATTTCAAAGAGATATTTGTACACCCATGTTCACAGCAGCGCTATTCACAACTTCACATGCTACCAAGAAGTGGGTGTAACCCGAAGTCCATCAGTGGGTGAAGGGATAAATAAATGTCATGTCGATGCACTGGAATATTATTTTCATTATTGAAAGGGAAGGGAATCCTGTCATGTGCTATTGCGGGGATAAACCCTGAGGACATTATGTTGAGTGAAATAAGCCAGTCAGAGAAAAGACAAATCCTGTATGATACCACTTACATGCAATACCTCGAGTATAGCCAAATTCATAAGACAAAAAGGAGAATTGTGGGTGGCAGGGGCCGGGGAAGGAAGGAGAAAAGTGGAGCCACTTAACAGCTATAAACCTTCAGATTTCAAGATGACAAAGTTATGGAGACCTGTTTCACAACAATACATAATGCTACTTTAAAACGGTTAAAATAGGCTGGGCGCGGTGGCTCACAACTGTAATCCCAGTGGCTTGGGAGGCTGAGGCAGGATAATCTCCAGTTCAAAGGCAGCCTCAGCAACCTAGCGAGGCACTAAGCAACTCAGTGAGACCCTATCTCTAAATATAATACAAAATAGGACCGGGGATGTGGTTCAGTGCTCGGGTGCCCCTGAGTTCAATCCCTGATACCAAAAAAAAAAAAAAAGTTAAGATAGTAAAATTTTACATTGTGTGCTTTATACCACAATTTTTAAAAACGGTCAGTCTTGCCTGCTGAATGGATCTTTTAATCAACGTATGGTTTGGTAACACTGTGCATTGCTTATATCTGCTGAGTTATACAGATCTTCCAAACAGATGGTGGGAAACTCCACTATACAAATGTGAAAGAATGATCAAGAGGGAAAATTGTATATTAACATTCTGAACGTAATTTTGACCCTGCAAACCTCATGAAAGGATTTCAGGAAACCCCAAAGGTCCTCCGACCTTGCCTTGGAAACCACTACTCTGTCATTACATCCCTTTTTAGCTGAGAGACTTTCTTTTTCTCCACCTCTAACTTAAGGAAAAAGTAACTGTAGCTATAGTCCAATGGACTGCCTGAACCAAATTAAGGAAGACTGGTTTCTTCCTACACCAAATATAAATAAAAGGCAAATATTTTTCTTTAACTCAAGTATTACAGTGATGACTAAACTAAACAGCAAGTGGTATGAACTGGATTAGGCACATTATATGTTGCTGATTTGAAGAGACGCTTTTGCATTTCTCTTGTCTAACTGCTTTACCATTTACAAAAACAGTCCGTGTTTCCTATTGGAAACTGGGATAACCCAAAACTACGAAGAACAATATTTCGTAACCCTTGATCCTACCATCAGAGATACTTGCCCTCCCTTCTGTCCTATGATGAGAGGAGGATTGGGTCATGTAGCAACATGCAGAAAGTGAGTGGTTCAAGTGACCTAGGAGTCTTGCCTGGAAGAGGTGGAGACTAAAATTCTGGGTCAGGAAAAAATGCATAACAATTATTTAGCACAAATAATTGATATAAGTGTTCAAATAAATTTTTTGGCAGAGTTGTTAACTTGTTGGGAAGCTCCTGCCCTAAGAATACAATGACACAGTCTGAAGAAAAACCAAAGGAAGGGGACTAGATTAGTTTCTTCCCTTGACAATTTGACCCCAAAATTCCTAGTCTCCAAGTCTAGATCAGCTGAAGCTTTTCTAATGGCACAACTTTCAAAAAAACAATTCTAAAGCATAAACCAGTATTTTAAGCAATAGCAGCATCACTGTAATAAAAAAAAAAGTTCAAAATAAATACTCTTAAGAAAGTAACATTAACTTGGGTACATCCACCCTACTAAATTCAGTAATTATTATTTAACTTAGACCTTATGGCTTGAGGAACATTTGCAAGGCAAAACTAATACTGTATGACATGAGAAAAAGCGCCACTCGCTTCCACAAACCTTGTTCAAACAAGCCCTAAAGAACAGACAGCAAAGCTCCATCTTGGCTGCTTACATTTTAGCTTAAAGTACAATTATCATTAATGTAATACACAGTGAAAGATATGCTTCACACAAAGACTCTAAAATAAACACCTTAAGATTTCTGTTAGTTATTGTACCTGATAAAATTCAACATACAAGATTATCTAACAATCTTACCTATCAAGGCCCAGATAATAGTAAGAGGGGTGAAAATGTCAAAAACAACCACAGATTATTATTTTTACATTTTTTGGGGGGGGAGGGTTGTATATATCTTTATATCCTTCACAATTTCTTGACTGTGGTTTCAGAACTTTGGGTCAACTTTTGTGGCTTTAGATGACTGATTTAAATGCTTACCAAAGATGCCCAAGTTTCAATAAAAGTTAAAATACCAACAATGTAAAAGAAAAATCAAAAAGCATGTATTCAATGATCACTTTTAAAGCAATAATGCACCAACAGTAAAAACAACTTACCAACTCTATCAGGTAGGACTTCAAGCGCAGAAACTCTTTCATCTTTATTAAGTTCTAGTCCGTAAACACAGTCAAATCCATCGTACTTTATAAGATACAAAGAAGGATTCACGGGCACCTGGTCCAGGACGGTCCCCTTCCACTGGGTGACAGGGCCGTTGCCCTCTCTCCACCCATGCTGGATCCTGCAGCCTACGATGTTCCGCCGGGGCTGAGACACAGGCTTGCTTGGCCCCACACTGCTCCGATGTTTTCTGTATTCACACACACACACACACACAAGGTATTATCTCACAAGTATGCATGCCTAGATCCAACACAACCACTGACTAGAAAGTTCTACTACCGAAGTCCCCAATGTGTGTACAAACTCCTGTCTGCCACAGCCCCACTTCAAGTAACTCAAGGTACTCAGCTCCTACCCTACAGCAGTGTTGCTCACAGGTGTTGAGGTCTCCTCCAGCCGCAAGTGTGTGAAACAGGTTCAATAGAAACAGGAACTTGCTGGGCACCTGAACTATGTGCTGGCAGGAAAAAAAACGTGCTTGTCCATAGGAATGTGGGCCCCACTCCTAAGCACCAGTTTTACAGGTTTCTGTGTTTCCTTTAATTCAATCAACCCACTACTACCCAACTTAAAGAACGGCTAACCACATGAAATAGACTGCACCAACCACCACAAACTCATATTCTTATGTAATATGAATTCATTTCAAATCAAAAGAAATTCCTAACTGTTCAATTTTGCTCATTTTAATGCCCTAATGATTCTGCTCCTACTGGCTTCAACAGTAAGAATAAACTACACATTTAACTTGTACTTAAACCAAAGTCCAGGATGGCTTATATCAATGTGTTTTAGCACCCACTATCACATCTCTAAGGAACATACAATCTTACACACTTGAGTGTATAACAAATACTCAATTCAATATTAAAAATTATTGGAGTGACATCGAACTACATAGTGTCTAGAGTATTAGCAACTGGAAGCCAATGACAAAATACAAGAACTGGCTTGGATACAAGCTTAGGCCACAATCAACCTAACAGATGCTGGTATACACCAAGAGTGAAAAAGTTAAGAGGGCTGAAAAGAATTCCTTCTCATAGATCGAAAGGCATGAAACTCATTTGGTATCCCATGAACAAAAGAGACTAGTATATGACACAGGTTGTTTAAAAAAAAAAAAAGCAATTTATTGTAGGTTATAATATTTAAAGCTATAGTTGTATATATAAATAGTCTAAGTAGGAATAATTTATTCTGGACTGGTTACATAAATTTAGCCAAGTCAGACTTTCTAGAGGGATGGCAAAGGGGGCCTCTTAAAAACAGGAGGGGAGACACCAGAGCCAACAAGAAGTACTTGCCTCAAGAGGAGAAGAACTCAGCATGAAGCCTAAGGTGGGAGCCTGGAAAAAGGGTCACAAGGTTAAGTGCAAGAATGCTAGGCTGGGAAACCACCCCATCTCATGTCTGCCTGCAGGGCTCTGGAAATACCCAGCACCCCCTTCCAAGGAAGCAGAGCCCTGCCTTGAGGACACCCACTAAAAATCCAATCCCAACTGAGCAAGGTAAGAGTAGAGGGAGAGGAAATGAGCACAAGGCAGAGGAATGATCCACCTCCTGAAGGAAGCAAAGATGACTACAGGGAGGGGGCTTATTCAAATATGTCACAAGAAAATAGCAGAGGCAGCCTCAGAGCTCAGGCTAGTGAAGTCATCCTGAAATCTTCTCACCCCTTCTCACTGACATAAGGATCATGGCTGTACAACACACAAAGACAGTTTAAGGAGAAAAGAAACAAGCACCATTGACTGATGTTCTGATGGGCAATGGGGACAAGCAGGAAAATATGTCCATGAAGTAGATGAAAACTGCTACCCAGCATTAAGCAAACAGAAGGCACGGCAGGAAGAACAGTGGTAGTCAATGTTACAGGTCAGCTTGAGTGTCCCAGAGTGCCTAGATTAAGCAGGTTTCTGGGAGTGTCTGTGAGGGTGTTTCAAAGAGACATTAGCATTTGAATCCACAGGCTGACAAAAGATCTGCCCTCACCAGTGTAGGTGGGTCTCACTCAGTCTGCTGAAAACCTGAACAGAAGGAAAGGAAAAGGAAGGAGGAATTCACTCCTTTTCTTCCAGTCTTCTTGCTGGAGCAGGACATAGGTCAGGTGCACCAGGCCCCACCCTGCCCCACCCCACCCGTGTTTCTCAGGCCTTTGTACTTGGATCTAAAGGCACCATCAGCTTTCCTGGGTCTCCAGCTGCAAGAAGCACTCCTCCATGGAACTTCTCGCCTCCATATCACATAAGCCAATACCACCCAATAAATCTCCTTTATATTTATGTATCTCCCACTGGCTCTATTTCTCTGGAGAATCCTAATATAGAAACACATATCAAAAATAGAAAAGCTCAGAAAGGAGACAGTTAGACAAGACACGATGTGAGAAAAAGTCAGACAAGGTAAAGAAATAACTAGCAATTTGAAAAATTCTTTTAGACATGAAGACTAAACTAGACGAATATGAGAATAACACCATGGGAGCTTTGTAAGGAAAATGCACGATGAAAAGGAGAGGGGGTGAAAATGAAAGGTTAAGGGATGGTGACATATAACCTCTAAGTAACAGAAGTGTCTACAACCTTAAAGGGGGAGGGGAAGAGCCCTTAAGAATATGAAAAACCATAGTTCAAGATAACTTTCCTAAAATGAAACACTTCAACAACAAACAAAAGCCCTGGGAAATCGGGCCCAAAAAGATTGATGCTCAAATATACCCCAGTAAATAAACCTTAAAATAACATGCTGGGGGGGGGGTGCATAATGTGTCAGGTAAAGAAAATTTGTACTTTGGCAGCAACACTTTGTGCCAAAAGACAATGGGGTAAAAGCTGGGGGTAGGGGGGCTCTAGTCTAGGATTTAACAATCATCTAAGAATGTGTGTTAACTTTCAAGTATAAAAGCCACAGATAACTGTGACAGACATGTGAGAAAGTGGAAACCTGTCCCCATAAATGTTTTCTAAAGAAGTTATAGGTCCCTGTGCTTCAAATCATCAAGGGCTCATGGAGAGGCTTCAGCATAGGACCGATGAAAGCAAAGGATGGATGTATTTAACTACAGAACAAATGGTGGGGACAAAAAAAAGAACAGGAATAGAATTAGCCCTTGAAAGATGCAGGGGTGAGTGAGGACACCAACTCCCAGCGCTGCTAAAAATCTCCACTTAATAGCCTACTGTTGTCCAGAAGCCTCAATGATAACATAAACAACATTCGTTTTGTACATGCATTATGTACAGTGAAAACTGTGCAGGAACCATGAGGGATCACTTTTTACTGTGCCGCCTAGGAGAAAGGAACTGCTTGCTCATGTGGAATAAGTGTCGAACAGTGGTTTAAGTGGATGCTCACCATACTTACACTCATGGCAACAGCAACAAGAGAGGACTATGAGATCACAACAGAACAGCGGGTACACAATTTATGCAGTTATGAATTAATGCTACATCTTTACGCTGGCTCACGTTTCTCTCACCTGCAAATCATACATGTATGGTTCTTTCGGTGCTTGTGACCGTAAATTTTGATAAATTTTACCTTCTAAAAATAGATATTAGTGTATTTTTTGATAGTAAATGATAAAATAGATGATAACCTGTATGTATCTTAGGTTACTCATGACATACCTTTTTACCCAATTGTTTCAGTATTTCTAGGCTCCAAGGTTCATCTAAAAGTTCATGGTTTGTTTTTTGTTTTTCCAAATCTCCCACAAAAAAAGAAACCCTTGCATAAGTGGACCCACGTAGTTCAAACTCATGTTATTGAAAGGTCAACTTTAGGGTGTAATTTTCAGCTTTTCTGACATTACAGATGTAACACAACTCTCAAAAAGAGGAGGAAAGAAAAATAGAACAAGGGGGCTGATCCTAATCAACTTTAGACAAAAGTATTTTAGATGGAGAAAAAAAGGAGAGGGCAAAGAGCTAAATTCAACATTGCTCACAGTAAAGGAATCAATCAATATATCACTTTAACAATAATTAAAGATTTGCATTCAATCCCAGCAACCCCAATAGGCCGCAATCTGAAACTTGATGCAGAGGAAAAAGGCATATGTAAAAGCACTACCAAACCTGCAACTTCTAACTGTGACACTTGGGTCCAAAAGAAGGCAGATTTCTAGATATTTTCATAATTTCTAGGAACAGGCAATGACATCCAATTGGCTTCTTCAGAAAACAGCTGGTAAAGATTACATTTCTTTTTTTGGAATACAGGAATCCTTTTCAGCAATATCTTTTTTTTTTTTTTCCCTCCTTCAAATAAACAATCAATTACATGTCTTCTTTTGATTTTTAGGCAAACGTCCCTCTGATTTCCCTGTAAGACCAGGCTTTCTTCACAATTAAAGCAAAGGCTAAGGTAGGTTCCCAGATTTCACCAAGGAAAGGATTTAAAAGTACATGTACCATTTTGTAGTTTTCAGACATTTCATCATTGCCACCAAAATTATAAGCAGATACAGTCCCTTCACCAGTGTGCTGGTTAATTTTATGTGTCAACTTGCCTATGTCACAGTACTAAAATATTTGGTCAAGCACAGTCTGGATGTCACTGTGAAGGGTTTTGTTTTTGCTTTTGTTTTAAAGCTGAATTAACATTTAAATCCACCCACTTTTCAGCAAAACAAATTACCCTCATAAGGTAGGCAGGTCTCATATGGTAGAGGGGTGGGGGTGGGGTGGGTGGATTGCCTTCACAGAGACACAGCAAAGGCCCTGGGCTCCCAAGCTGCACTATCAGCTTTTTCCCCACTGGTCTGCCCTGCAGATCCCAGATTTGCTAGGCCCCCACAATTGTGTGAACCGATTCCTTAACGCCCTGTAGGTATACATGCTGTCTCCCCAGAGAAAGGTTCTCCTTTCATTTTCTCTCCCCACAGAAAAATGAAAAGAAAACCTCTTCTAGTAAAGAAATAGTTCTTTACTAGCTTCAGAGAAAGGAATTGACCACTTTGATTTTCAACAAAACCACAAGAAACTTAGCCAACAGCAACAGTGTTTGTAGTTCAGTCATGCTTCCTTCCTACACTTACTTCTGCACAAGGGGAATCTGCAGTTCTTCCAGACAGTTCTTGGCAGATGTCTCTAATCAGATTTCAGAATAAGCCAATTTCATGCCAGGCATCTCCTGGGGTGGGAATAAAGTCTCCTCCTTCCTTCAAGCTCTACAGCAGCTGGGATCTTCCTCAGAGCCCCTCCCATGTCCTTTAATTTTAAAGATGCACAATGCTTCATTTTGGGTAGATTTTATTTCCTTACATTCTCTTATTAAGAGAATTTTAATCATTAATTTTTGCTGAGATAAACAATATTAATGACATTATTCTTCACACTTTGTTTTGTTCTCAATTAACCTTGTTTTCATTTCCTAAAACTTCTCCCTCTCTTATATATGTAGTTATAATAAATGAGGTTCCTTCAAACGAAATGAAGCTTCTTGTGTAAGCAATTTATCTTATTTTCTAATCTTCTGGCAATTATTCCAAATATACCAAAAGTAACATTCATCTACCAAAATCTATTATCAATCTGAACCTATACCGTTCCTTCCACAAATAAGGTAATTCTAAAACCAAACAAAAATCCTTAGTTAAAGAAGGAAAAATTAAAGTCGTACATGGCTACTTCTACAGCAATGCTCAAGTTCAGGCTTTTATTCTAAAGTATTATTTGGAAATTGTTGTTATTTTTAATTCTGCTACTATCTTGAGTATTTTTTTAAAAAAACTGCTGTATTTAGAAATAATTTAGCAAGTAAGTTATTGTTGTTTTGTTTCTTTGCTTATGTGGTCATATCTTCTCCCATTTTTTATTTTTTATTTTTTTATTTTTTTAGTTGTAGATGGACACAGTATCTTTATTTTATTGCTTTGTATGTGGTGCTGAGGATTGAACCCGGGGCCTCACGCATGCGACTCAAGCGCTCTACCACTGAGCTACAATCCCAGCCCCATTCTCCCGTTTCTCTAGATATATGCTCTGGTAGTAATTCTTTCAGATAGAATTCAGAATTTCCTGAAATTCTTGTAAACTTCAAAATTTTATTTTGCCCTCATCTCTAAACTGCCTGCATATACAAGGTTCAAAATCTTTCCCCCTCAGTACTTTGAAAAAAATTTTTTTCATTTCTTCTACAATCTTGAGTTATAGGTATTAGATGCCAATCTGATCCTTGTTTGTTTAAAGAGAATGTTTTCTCTTCAAATTGTTTGTAGTATTTTCTTTGCTCCTAGATTGTGAGATGTCACCAGTATTTTTGACACAATTTAAATTATCTCTCACCAGAAGCCGGTCAATCTAAAGAGATATGAGCAAACTTTCTTCCATATTTATTCTTATTTTTCTCCTCCTTCACCCATTAAGGTCTGATGAGACAAACGCTGCTGGCACTTCTAGATCAATCTTCGTGATTAATTCAACTGCCTCTGCACACTTCATCTTGAAGAAATCCTCAGATCAATTGTTCTTGAATTAAGAACTCTATTTTCAGCCCATTTGTTGCATATCTTACATGATATTTTTAATTTCTAAGAATAAGCTGTTTCTTTATCATCTTGAATGATTTTAATAAACATGCATTCCAATATGTGAGGAAAATCTTCATTTTTTCCTGATTCTTCTATGAAGAAACTCCAGGTCTCCTATTTGTTGATTTTTTTCACTTATTTGGTGACTACTGGTTTGTACATCTGTCAAAATTATAACTTTCTTTCATGACCTTAGTGCTCCTTAGATACCTGATGATTCCTGGTGTTTATATTTGTAAATTTAAGTCAAGACTGAGTGCCATTGGTAGCTGCAATATATGTCAAGTCTCTGGCCTTTGCGTAACACATGAAGGTTCAGATAAGAGAAGCTATAACCCAGGCAAATGCATAGCAGCCAGGAAGAGACAGGTGACTCCACAGCTGAGGAGGTGATGCTAGCACCTTCCATTCCAATGCCAATTCATTTCTATCCAATTAATCTTCTAACCCGTGAATGACCAAAATTGTGCCCCAAGCCATTCTGTGTAGCCTTTGCTATCTCTGATCCTGACAGTCTAGGATCAACATTATACGTTTACTTTTGGGAGGCTTTTTTGGGGGATGGGGGTTGGGGGAAGCACTTGAATTCCTCAGCTCAGCATATTTCCCGCCTCCCCTCAGTTCAGAAGATCTAACCCAGGGCTTCACAAATACTGGGAAAGCACTCTACAATGAACTACATTCCCCAGCCCTTTAGTACAATTTTGACATAGCTTCTTTCATGTGCTTCAGACATTCTAGAATATTTTCAGTGTCTTGGCCTGCTAACAGGATGACTTTTCCATATGAATACAAAAAACTTCAGATATTGATGATACCATTCTCTATTGGCTTATATAAGAGATAGAGACTTTCTAGTGAACATTTTGACAACATATGTCCAAAGTGTTACTGTCTAAGGCTGGAGACACAGCTCAATGGTAGAGTACCTGCTTAGCATGCATGAGGCCCTGGGTTCAATCCTCAAGTTCTTTTTTTTTCCTGGAGGGGAAAAAAA
Organism: Geosciurus inauris; assembly: GCA_004024805.1. Taxonomy (NCBI): domain Eukaryota; kingdom Metazoa; phylum Chordata; class Mammalia; order Rodentia; family Sciuridae; genus Geosciurus; species Geosciurus inauris. The sequence continues at coordinate 52,722 of PVHX01006575.1, read as the reverse complement.
GAAAGGAAAAAAAAAAAAAAAAAAAAGGCCCACCCACAATCCACAAGGTCTTACCATGTGTAGTATTCATGTCCCAGTGAGTCCACATCTAGTTTATTGGAAAAAAATAACGGATGTAAGCGAGGATATAGCTAACAGAGGAAACTGAAAATAAGTAAGTTTACTGCTCCCTCTGCTTCCTTGTTGACATGTCCTCAGCTGCTTTTCTCCAACATGTTTTTCCGCCATGATGTTCTGCCTCACTTTGGGCCAAGAGCTATGGAGCTGGCGGACCACGGACTGAACCCCTGAAATCATGAGCCAAAATAAACTTTTCCTCCTTTAAAATTGTTCTTGACAGGTATTTTGGTCACAGTGATGAAAAAGCTGACGGAACAGCCATGTTTATCATTTTTCACGTAAGAATAATTTTCATTTGAATGAATAATTTTAACTTAGCATTAAAATCATTTGCTTTAAAAAAATGTTCAAATGCACCCTACAGATTAAATCATTAGCATACACTGTAACACTGTGACTGTAATGAAATAACTACACAGCTATTACATGCAGAGAGAAAAATTTAGAAGACATTTTAAAAACATACAAAAGCAGAAAACACAAAATTTTTATACATAATTATCCATAAAGATATGTAGAAAAACGACTTTGAATGACATCAATTTTTTTTACTGACTTTTTTATTTTTTAATTTGTTCTAATTAGTTATACATGACAGTAGCATGCATTTTGACACAATGTATACAAGTGGAGCATTAGAAATTTTTTATTTCCATTGTCTTTTTGCAGTGGAGAGCAAGTCTACTTTTAGAATATCACTCCATTAATTCCAAAAGAACTAAAGTGTATCTAATTTAGATACATTTCTTCCTATTTAAAGAACTTAAATATATAAAAGTCTTTCCACTGACAAAAGCTTGAAGGTAAACATGAGTAGTAATTAATATTGATATAATATTTATTAAAATCAGGAGTCAAGCTTTCTGATTGGGCCTTGGATGTATAAGCTGCTCAGAGCCAAACCTAAAAAGGGTGTTTTTTTAAAATTAGGCCACACTCGGTATTAATAAGGAGCGCATATGGGAGTTAATAAGTAAGTTAAATTTCTTCCAACTAGCATCTACTTAAAAACAGGCTTAGAAGTTCTTCAATAATAAGTGATGTATGAAGAATGTCTATCTGACAAAATGCCAATATTTTATTTTTTGTGGTGCTGGTGATTGAACCCAGGACCTTGCACACAGTAGGAAAGTATTCTACCACTTGGCTACATCCCCAGCCTAAAATGCCAATAATTATTAAAGCTGGGTAAGGAATGAAAAGTTTTTTATACATTACTTTGTTTTTACATATATATATAATCTGTCATAATAAAGTTAATGATATATTGAACAAGTTCTTATGAAGTATTTTATTTTATTTTTAAATATTTTTTTAGTTGTAGATGGACACAATGTCTTTATTTTATTGCTGTGTATGTGGTGCTGAGGATCCAACCCAGGGCCTCACGCATGCGAGGCAAGCGCTCTACCGCTGAGCTACAATCCCAGCCCTTATGAAGTATTTTAATTGCTAGCTGCTAAACAGGATTTTACAAAGCAAAAATTTTAATAAAAAATAAAGCTTTTACAGATAAGTAAAACTAGTAAATAGCAAACTATTAGAAATACGTCAAATGACTGGAAGAGGAATAAATTTTTTAAAAACCCTTCAGTCCCTTCTGGTTCATTCAAATCTAATATCATCTCAAGTAGAGAATTATAAAGAACAACCTAAAATAACTTCAATTTAAAATAGGAATTTAATGTAGTGATTTTAAATATCGTGATTTTGTTTGAATATAGTGACATTCCTCAATATGCCTTTTTAAAAGTCCTTCAATCTCATCATTTCTTTTTTTTTTTAAAGTACTTTTTATAGTTGTAGATGGACACAATATCTTTATTTATTTGTTTTTGTGTGGCGCTGAGGATCGAACCCAGTGCTTCACGCATGTGAGGCAAGCGCTCTACCGCTGAGCCACAATCCCAGCCCAATCTCATCACTTCTTAAGAAAGTCTAGGGGCTGGGGCTATAGCTCAGTAGTAGAGCACTTGCCTAGCATGCGTGAGGCACTGGGTTTGATCTTCAGCACCACATATAAATAATAAATGAATAAAATAAAGATCCATCAATAACTTAAAAAATATTTTTTTAAAAAAAGAAAGTAAGTCTATAATATTAACTCTCATTAAGCAATAACAATTATTAAGTTAATAACAATCCTCATGAAGGGCAACATTATAAAACAAATGCCAAGACATGTTCATTTAACCTAGGACAACTTGGTTCATTATTAATGAAAGGCTATATTGTGTTATGATTGAAATAATTAAAGCAAAAAAAATAGAAGTCACAAATTAAATATTTTTATTGTTTTTTTTAATCTCTAGAAACTCTTGAAATAAATGATTTAAGAAAAAAAGTAAAGTAATGAAAAGGAACTTAGCATCATTAGGAATGAACTGATAATGCATTAGCTAAGATGGTATTTTCTTGTACTCTGTGATTAAGTGGTGACCAGTTACACACAAGAACACAACCACTTTTCATTGATATAATTTTGGTACAAATTTCCAACCACAATTTAGTTCTCCAACATGATTGAGATACCACTTTCAATAACAATTTAGGCCAATTGCATCTGAAACACTTGGAGAGCTCATGCAAGATTCCCACTGTACCCCAGCCCAGAAAGGCTCTGCATCTGACAGCCCATAGAGGGTCCAGAAAATCCTAACAAGCGTCCAAGTGACAAAGTCTGCTACTGAGCCACACAACACACTTAGAATAAACACTAACTTCTGTGTTCATGTTCCAAAAGGGTAAACTGAGACTGTAGGAGACATTTATGTATTCTGCTCGAGACTTAAGTTTTAAATTCTAATTACTTTGTCATCAAGAATAGAAGTCCTGTGTTGAAAAGCATTTCTTCTTTCCATTTGTTTGTTTAAATATCTTATTTTGGTGGCCAATATTTAAAAACATCATACATATAAAACTAACTTTTCAATGATCACAATTCTACTATGAATTAACAAAAGCCTGTCACAGGTTACATACTTTGGTGTATGGATTAATTACTGATGCTCTTTCTGGTCTAGTTAGTATTGTTATATAAAAGTAACTCCCTTATTAAAAGTTCCAGCAGATTTTACATGAAAAATTGGCTAAGTGAAAATAACTGTCTTTCTGCAAGATATAAGCCAGCCAAGTGAGGAGAGAAAAAACTGCTTTGCTGCTAATTGTTATTTTATAATAGTTCTATGATGACTACTGTCATTCCCCGGCTTGAGGTGACAACATAAAAACAAGATGGAGAAAAAGAAGTCATTCTTCCATTCAAGTTACTGTGGGTTCCTCTACACATTGTGTACTCTATTAACACAAGAGCTGTTTACTGCACACTTTCAAATGTCCAAAGGACCTCCAAAGTGTTATTTCACCTCATAGCATGAATAGCAAGAGTACCACAGGTGATAAAAAGCATTAAATGCTCTCATAAACTAAAGACTGTCAACATCACCTTTACAGTTTGGATCTGGAATATCTTCCAAAGTTCGTGTGTTGAAGGCTTAGTTCCCAATGGAGCAATGTGCATAAGGGGTACCTTTGGGAAGGGACTGGATCAAGAAGGATCTGACCTCATCAGTGGATTAATCCATTAGATTAATAATCTAAATGATGAAGCAAGGTGGTACATGTAATCCCATCAGCTCCAGAGGCTGAGATAGGAGGAACTCGAGTTCAAAGCCAGCCTTAGCAACAGTGAGGCGCTAAGCAACTCAGTGAGACTGTCTCCAAATAAAATACAAAATAGGGATGGAGATGTGGCTCAGTGGTTGAGTGCCCCTGAATTCAATCCCCAGTCCAAAAAAAAGAAAAAATCTGAATGGTCTCTCTCACTCTTTCTCTCCCCCTCCTTCTCTGTCTCCCCCGTACCCCTCCCCCCCGCCATCCCCATCCCTGCTTCCGGGTTGCCAGGAGCTGAGCAGTTTTCCTCCTCCATAGCCTTCTGCCATTATGCTCTGCACACTTCAGGTCCAAAGCAATGGACCAGTCAACTATGGACTGAAATCTCTGAAACTATGAGCCAAATAAATCTTCGCTCCTTTAAATTGTTGGGGCTAGGTACTTGTGTCACAGCAACAAAAAGCTGCTTGAAACAACCATGGTGCATTTAGACACCTACACCAAGCATTATCTAGTCTTTATATTCACAACTGAAATAACCCATTTTCCAGATGAAACAACAAAGCACACAGCTCTATGAATATGGTGTGGTAGCCTAATTATACAGGCTTCAGAATCAGACTGTTCCATTTCTGAGTCCTACCTCAATCACTGATTAGTTGTATGATGTTGGGAAAGTTCCTTACTGTCCCTGGGTATCAGTTTCCTCATTTGTATTGAGACTCATAGTTCCTATCTGACAGGGTTACCATGAAAAACTATATGAAACCACACCATAAATTAAGAAGGAGCTGAATGAAATTCTGAATCGGTACCATTTGTGTCTTATAAAATGGAAGGAAAAAACTCCCTACAAAAATTAGTAAATCCTAGTCTACTTTCTAAATGTAAAACATAGTACATTCAAATGAAAACTGTCCCCTATTCAAATTGGGGGAGTGGGGGTGTTGATATTTGAAAATGAAAACAAAGAACCACTATAACTTAGATACTCATAACTACATTTTTCCCTTCAAGATGTACTTTTAATGCAGTAGCTTTCTGACTTGATGGAAAGCCAGAAAAAGGCTTATCTACCAACTTGTCTCCAAAACACAGCAAGGTACCCAGCCCAAAGAAAGCACACAAGTTGATTTCCATTTACGTAGAAAACAAAATCAAGGGCTGGGAATGTAGTTCAGTGGTAGAGGACTGGTCTAATATGTACAAGGCCCTGGGATCAATCCACAGCACTGCAAAAAGAATGAATTAAACAAATGGGAAAAAAAAAAAAAAAACCCTCCATACCCCAGCTACATATTTTGGTCTCAGTACTCCAGACCCAATTCCTGAGTGCTCCCCGCATCTCATAGGGTCAAGTATGACTGCTCTGAGTGTAGCTCTGTGACTCTCCCTCAACAAACCAGATACATTTACACAAAGGAGTAAATGTATCCTTTCACACTAGCTTAGTAAGAGACAGGATGGGTGACCAATGGGAACCCAATGTCACCAGACACAGAGTGGGAGGGGCCTAACTCCTTGCAACCCCTCAAAAGTCACAGCTGAAGGAAATTGGGGGGTTGGGAGACTACAGATCTGCTTTTTTTTTTTTTAATATTTTTTTTCAGTTGTAAATGGACACAAATTATTTATTTATTTTTATGTGGTGCTGAGGATGGAACCCAGTGCTTCACATGTGTGAGGCGAGCATTCTACCACTGAGTCACAACCCCAGCCCCAGATCTGCTTTTTAATATTTGCTTTCCACAAAATTTTCATTTGTGAAAAGAAAGGTATGCCTCACCAATCTGGTCCAACACACATGGGTAAGCTAAGCCCTGGATACATTAAGAAACCTGTGAAAACCTCATTCGGCTCCAAGACCAGCGTCAGGAAGTTCACTGCCACCAGACAGCCTCTCCAAGCTCCATGCACCCATCCCTACTCACTCCATTCAAAAGACATTAACCACCATCATTTGTGGACTATTCTGGTTAACTTTTGTTTTAGTCTTTTTTTTTTTAACCCTCTACCCATCTTTCAGAATTACAGAGAACAGAAAAGGAGGACTGTAACTTCTCCCTTCTGCTACAGTGATGTGTTTCAGTCTTTGAAACAAGTACACTTGTTAAAGCGCCAAATCAAGTTCCCTGAAATGTGTAACACAGGAGGTTCTTTCAGTTGCTATGTACGTTAACTTCAAAAAGTTTTTAATTGGTACATGTTTATTCTTACACTTTTAAGGCATCAAACCTATGAGATAATGAGTACACAGTATTCCTTACAAACAGGTACCAGATACGCAACCTCCTTCGTGTGAATGCAGTAACAGACACCAAGGGCTCAACCCATGAAACGTCTGAAATCTTAAGTAATAATATCCTAATCGTGGACCATTATTTGAATACAGTAACAACAGGTAAAACAAGTACACATTAACATTCTCAAAGTCTTTTAAATGGCAGAAGTCTGTTTTGAATGAACCTTTACCAGGTTAATATTTCACTTGCTTTTTCCCCCCATTACCTAATATTTATGGCTTATCTTTCTCTTCTTGTAATCTTCTAGTTGAGGCAAGAGATGGCTTATCATTTATGGTAATGACATAATAATGACATATAATAAGACATATCACATAAATTATCACATCATTTGACAGGGTAAAACCATGAAGGAAGTGAGTAAAAGAATGAACTCTAACACTTTATTAAACCTCAGGGAAACAAGAAAACTCATCTAACCTTCAAATATTTACTTTCTGTGTCATTTCTTAAGCTGAATATTATGAATATTTAAATTATACATCATGAATTCATCTGAATGAGAGATTGGTTCAAGCATTAACCATTAGTGAAGGGTACTCCTAAGTCATCCAGACCTTTCATGACCAAGAAGCTTCTCACCCTCTTCAGCCACTATAGTGTGGTAGACTAAGGGGCATAAAAAATTTAGAAATAACTACAATGAGTGCCTCAGGAAGTGGTGGAAGAATGAAGGAGGGCTTTCCCATACTGAACCATCTATGACTAAGAAGACTTTCAGTCACAACAAGGTGTTGGAGTAGTACTTACAAGATACAGTAGCCGAGTCACCAGCACATGGTGCAAAAGCAGCTTAGTACCCTGGCACCGACAACTACAGGGCTGAAAACACACCTGTTGTTTTAAATACATGGCTACTGAAGCATCTTTGAACATGGGTATGCGTTCCATAAATTACAAGCTTTGAATTCCTTTAAGGTTATAAAAGAGCAAGCTAGGCAGTCCTCCAGCATAAGACACCTTCCTGTGAAGAAGAGCTCCTGGTGTAACAGCACATGGGGACCCAGAGAGGAACCCTGCACCAGGACCTCATATCCCTGACCAAGGAGAGACATGGGAGAGGGTCACCGTGTGCCTGCTACTCTCATCACTGCTCTTTCCTGCCACCAGGTTCACTCCCATTAGGCTGGGTAAAGATCATGACACAAAAGATTTTAATTGCTCAAGGACACACCTGGAACACTTCAGCCAGGCCAAGAAGAGGAAAGGGATGGGGAAGACTGTTACCTATTAGGCATCAGGTGGGGTGAGCTATGAAGCCCCTCACACAAGAGCAGCTCCCATGTGCTAGGTAACCAGAGGTCACAACATGCTCTCTAAAAACAACATGCTACTTCAGAGTTGCTTACTTGTGAGATGTCCTCTTCTTCATCATGTTTGCAGACACTCCAGCATGGCCTGAAAGAGAGGAGATACAATCAGTGAAAAGTAGACTAAAAATATTTTAGAACTTGGGAAAAACTTAACTTCCAAATAACTGCTACAGAGAGTCTGAAAATAAATCATGAACAGCCAATAGAAAAGTCATTTGTTTACTTATTCTGAGCTGACTACAGGCAACAGTTCTCCACTCCCGAAGTCAGCCAAACAACAACAACAACAACAAAAAACCCCACAAAATCAGAGTTCCATGGCTAAAACTACAATGACAATGAGTGATAGAGAGCTTGTCTTCCTGTCATAAATAGCTAGAAAACAACACTGAGGTGATGGGCAGCACAGGTCCAAAGGACAGGGAGCAGAGAAACAAAAGCGGTAGTCCTGCGCTGACCCTGAATTCATTCCTGAGAGCAATTCTGGATGACAGTGTATGAAGGGGAGCCAGGGAGAACAATATGGTTTTGCCAAGTGGAGAGTCGGACTGCAGTTAGGGAGGAATGGTGGTTCAAAATGAGGAACAGAGGGCTGTGGCTGTGGCTCAGTGGCAGAGCGCTTGCCTAGCATGCGTGAGGCACTGGGTTCAATTCTCAGCACCACATATAAATAAATGAATAAAGTAAAGGTCCATTGACAACTAAAAAGTATTAAAAAAAAAATGAGGAACAGATTGTGGCAAGGAAGAAACTACTCAGAAGTCCAAAACTCTACACTGAGGGGAAGAAGCTTAAGTCTTTAGCTAAACACCAATCTGTACATAAACAATTCTGAGAAATCACGAAAGGATAAAGTTGTTCAAATTTCATCTAGCCATCTCTTGAACATGTGCAGCAATTCATTTAAAAAAACACAGAAATAGTGATCCCTCCCTGAGAAGTCTCCATTAAGTCCTGCAATACAGGTTACTACAAGTCCATACGCAACATCTACTTGCCAAAACAAACTTCAACACTCTTTAAAATTAGACATCAACAAAATCCCAATGTTCAACAACACAGTGTTTCAAATGTCTAACACCCCAACCAGGTCTAGTGGTATAGCTCAGCAGTAGAGCACTTGCCTAGCATATGCAAGACCCTGTGTTTGACTCCCTACAATAAAATAAATAAAACTATTATAGACTTACATAAAAGTGGTAGGCTGTAACCATATAACCAATTGGGTAGGTATTAATCAAAATGAACTATTTAGCAGACAAGGATATTAAAAGATACACATGTTTAAATACTTAAGGGAAAGCACATTTAAAACAGAAAAATGGAAAATATATAAAGAAAACAAATCAAACTAGTGAAAAACACATGATGTGAAATGAAAAATTCGCTGTATATAATTAACAGCAAACTAGACTTGCATGTAAAAAAGATCAACCAATTTGATAAAACAGTAACACATGCTACCCAAAATGACACACAAAGAAAATAATGAGACAGAGGGGATGAACACAGGCTCAAAGACTGTTGCCACAGTATCAATATAGGAAATTAGACTCCAAGAAAAAGGAGAAAGGAGTAAGGATTTGAAAAAACAATGAAAGCAAGCTTCCCAGATGTGATAAAGCACACTACCACAGGGCCAGCAAGTGCAATGAAAGCAGAACAAGACTTTAGATGAAGTGGGGAAAACAGCTAGTAGTGGTTCCAGATTTGCTTGTCAAAAACAATGTAAGGCAGAAAGTAGCAGAATAAACCTTTAAGGTGGGTGCAAAATGAGCAAACCAACTCACCTACAGATGACACACAGCAAAAGTATCTTCCAGCCCCAAACACAATGACAATTATATTAAATGCAAAAAGTTTAACCGTACCAATCAAGGGGGTAGGAAAGGAACAGCCAATTATTAATAGACAAACTAACTTCAAGACAAACACTATTCCAAGAGATCAAAAAGGACATTTCAAAATGATAAAAAGGTCAATTAATCAAGAAGTCAATAGGCCAGGCGCAGTGGCATACGCCTATAATCCCAGCACTTTGGGAGGCTGAGACAGGAGAATCGCGAGTTCAAAGCCAGCCTCAGCAACTGCAAGGCGCTAAGCAACTCAGTGAGACCCTGTCTCTACATAAAACACAAAATAGGGCTGGGGATGTGGCTCAGTGGTCGAGTGCCCCTGAATTCAATCTCTGGTACCAAAAAGAAAAAGAAAAAAAAAAAGTCATAATAATCTTACATACATATAAATCTACAGTACTGAAATTCATCGAATGATGACAGAATTGAAGACAAGGTCATATGCATAACTATACTTACATAACTCTCCTCTCTTAGCAACTGATATAATAAGATTTAAAAAAAAGTAAGACAGTCTTGAAAATTAAAAAAAGACAACTTGTGGTTTATGGTTTGGCAGAGTTTAGAAATTGCCAATTTGTATTGACAGCAAGGAACAAACGAGCAAACTAAATTTTAAAAAAAGAAAAGAAAAAGAAAACAACTCTTCTTACATCAGCCAGAGAATCAAAGTCAAAGCAAACAACTGCCCCTAAAACTGAAGGCACAGACAGGCAAATACCAAGGGCTGTATCTTAATCCAATCCTAACCCTCCATGGGAAGCAGTGCTACAGCAGGAAACCTACACTGCAACTGGCACTGCGGGAGGGTCACTAGGGACACAAGCAAAAGACTTCAGGGACAAGGGAGAACTCTTAGAAGTTACCTGCACTTTTTATTTCCAGAAGATTGAGCATATGGTCAAGCCATCCTGTCCCCTAAGAGGGAAGGGGACTATGAAGCACGTGTGATGTTCACAGTCTGGTGCACAGGGTCACTAAAGACTGAGACATAACCTTAGGATTACAGAGTATTCTAAGAAAAAAAGTAAGCAAAACACAAGAATAGATGGGTAGTGTAGAGAGAAGAAAAGGGGAGGTCTAGACAGATCATACACCCTTCACAAAAATTAAGTAAAAATGGATCATAGACCCAATACAAAATTATTATAAACACCTAGAAGATAAAGGAGGAAAAACCTAGATTACCTAGGTAGCATACACAGATAAATTTTTATATACAACACCAAAGGCACAATGTATTAAAAAAAAACTGAGAAGTTGGACTTCGTTAAAATTCAAAATTCTTGCTCCATGTGATAGTGCACGCCTGTAACTCCAGCAACTTGGGAGGCTGAGACAGGAGGACTGCAAATTCAAAGTCAGCCTCAGCAACTTAATCAGATCGTGTCTCAAAATAAAAAATAAAAAGAGCTGGAGGCTGGAGATGTGGTTCAGTGGTTAAGCACCCCTGGAGTCAATCCTTGTTACCCAAAAAAAGAAAGAAAATTCTGTACATATGACACTGGCAAGACAGTGAGAAGATAAGTCTCAGACTGAAAAGAAATATTTGAAGTGACATTTGATTTTAAAAAAATGAGTACTAGGGGCTGGGGTTATGGCGCAGTGGTAGCGTGCTCGCCTAGCACGCGTGAAACACTGGGTTCGATCCTCAGCACCACATAAAAATAACATAAAGATATTCTGTCCACCTACAACTAAAAAAAATAAATATTTTTAAAAAAAAATGAGTACTATAACCAGGAGCAATGGCACATGCCTGTAATGTCAGCTGCATAGGAGGATTCCAAGTTCAAAGCTGCCTCAGCCACTTAGCAAGAGCCTGTCTCAAAATAAAAAATAAAAAGGGCTGGGGATGTGGCTCAGTGGTTAAGCCCCCTTGGGTTCAATCTGGTACCAATAAATAAACCAACAGCTGCCAGAGGTTAATGAGAAGAGGGGGAGAAATAAGGGGGGCCCAAGGGTTTTTAGGTCAGTGAAACTGCTCTATACAATACTACGATGATGGTTAAACATTCATCCAAACCCACAAAATATACATGAACAACAGCAAAGCCTAGCTGAGTGTGGTGGTACTCACCTGTAATCCCAGCAGTGTGAGAGGCTGAGGCAAGAGGATCATAATTTCAAAGCCAGCCTTAAAAACTTAGCAAGGCCCTAAGCAATTCAGCAAAACTCAGTCTCTAAAGATTAAAAAGGGCTAGATTTGTGGCTTAGTAGTTAAGCGCCCTTGGGTTCAATCCTAGGTAGGGGGTGCTAATGCAAACTTGTGAACTCTGGATGATACATACCAGCACAAGCTCATCAATTATAATAAATGTGCCACCATGTATAGAATATTGATGGGGAGCCTATAACTTTGAGGGCAAGGGAGATAAAGGAACTCTCAGTGCTTTCCAATCCATTTTGCTATGAAATGACTACTGCTATTAAAAAGTCCATTTTTAAAAAGTTTCAAAGAATGAGGCATCATCTTGTAATTTCTCTATACACTCAAAACTATTTTTTAAAAAGTTTCAAAAACATTAGTCTAGAATTACTCTGTTATCAACATTAGATTAGAATAAAAAGGATAAGTGATACTTTCAAAGTTGAGGCAAAATTATTTTGAACCCTGTATCAACTGAGAACAGACACATTTCACACACACACACACACACACACACACACACACAGGCTAAAGTTACTTACTAGAACATACCCTTCAGCTTAAGACACAAAAAGAACATAAATATAAGCTGGGCACAGTGGTGCAAGCCTGCAATCCCAGCACTTAGGGAGGCTGAGACAGGAGAATCGCGAGTTCAAAGCCAGCCTCAGCAACGACGAGGTGCTAAGCAACTCAGTGAGACCCTGTCTCTACATAAAACACAAAATAGGGCTGGGGATGAGGCTCAGTGGTTGAGTGCCCCTGAGTTCAATCTCCAGTATTCGCCCCCCAAAACATAAATATACAGAATCGGGGGGATGGGGTGAGGGGAACAGATCCAACCTAGAAGTACAGAGGTTTCAGAATGACTTGTTTCATATAGACATCCATATGGATGGGACCAAGACTAGGGACTCAGGGAAGAAATCTCTTTACGTACCTGACTCCACACAAAAGATGATAAATAACCCATATCACAGACAACATGGTAATAACAATGACATAAAAAGATAATAGAAAAAGGAAAGCCAAACAGGCCCTTACAATATATTCAGCCCATGAAACAACACTAAGACACCATTTCTTACCCATAAGACAAACAAAATCCAGTATCTGACAACATCTGCCACAGGCAAGACTGTGTGGAATGAAAGAAACTTTCATACTGCTGGTAGAAATGCAAAATGCTACAGACTCCATAGAGGGGATTCTGGTGATGCTCACAAAATTATATGTGCATTTTTACTCAATTCTACTTCCAGAAATTTATCCAGTGACGCAGTAGCAAGACACATGGACAATGCTATTCACTGCAGCTACTATTTGTTACAACAGAGAGCAGAGACCACCCCTAATGTCCAGTACTAGTGATTACTCAATAAACTAACATGGTACCCTCCATACAATGGGGTGTTGTTCAGTTGTAAAAAGTAATAAGGGAGATCTCCATATGCTGCTTAGGAGTAATCACCAATACAAACTGTAAGTAGGAAAAACAAGTAATGAAAGAGTAAAAAGCACATATATACTATCTGGGCAATGTTATCAGTCTGTCACTAAAAAGTGGAGTTCTATCATCTATCTAAGATTCACTGGCTTTCAGGAAAAAAAAAAAAAACACACAACAAAACCTTTATTAGGTAGTGTCCTTATATCAATTTACAGAATGAAGGAACAGAACCACGACTTACAAGATGAGTTTGTTACTCCATGAGTCAAAAAGTTAAACTGGGGCTGGGGATATAGCTCATTGGTAGAGCACTTGTATAGCATGTGTGAGGCTCTGGGTGCAATCCTCAGTACCACAAAAAAGAGTTGAATTGTACTAAACCATCATACACAACAGAAACAACATACACCTGAAACTGTTTTAACAGAGGCTCGTTCACATACATGTTCCAATAACCCATTTAGACTAGAAATTCTAACCAATATCCATCCACACAAACCCTGACAACTTCAAACCTATGACTCAATCCTCCCCACGATTATTATTCCTTTTTTGAAAGTCAAGGTGATACACTCCCTCAGTCAATTTACTAATAATCTCATCTTTGTATGACACGCAGTGAGTGATCACAAGAATACAGTTTAAAAAGAGTGTTAAGAGGGAGTATGACTAGAACTTTACGGGAGAAATCAGGAAATCCAAAATGTAGGAAACCTGAAAATCCATCTCTATACAAAATACCCATAAATACAGAACCATGAAGTCCCCAATAATTTAAGTGAAGCCTACCAGGAGGCCACAAGGGTCACTCTCACCCAATAACTTAATGCCTTGCTAGAGGATCAGTACAGGACCATAAAAGACTTAAGGAAAATCTCCTGGTAAGAGACAGAAGCTAAAAGCAAAACAAACTAAGAAACTCCTAAGTAGCACAGCTTATTCCAGAAAGACTTTTAAAATGTAATTTATAGCCACAAAAAATGTAAGCTATATGCATCTACAAAATAAACAGTATGAAAATTTAAAAAGAGCTCTTACATATTTAAAATGAAGATTGAGATTAAAAGAAAAAAGCTGGAAAATAAAAGTCAATAAACACACTTAGAAATGAATGGAAAGGGCTGGGGCTGCAGCTCAGTGGTAGAGCGCTTGCCTAGCATGCGCGAAGCACTGGGTTCAATCCTCAGCACCACATACATACAATAAATGAATAAAATAAAGATCCATCAACAACTAAAAAAAAAAAATAAGAAATGAATGGAAAAGGAAAATGAACCAACCTAAAAGATCCAACATCCACACAGCATGTACACCAAGGGGGGAGGGGGGGACAAAACTCCACGAATATAGTACGAATCTACAGACTGAAACCCTGAAACAACAAAAAGACTTACACTTACATACATTATCATAAAGCTCCAAAACACATAAAAGGGAAACTTTCAAACTTTCCAGAACAGGAAGATATTAACTACTCACATAAAATGATGAGAAATAAAAATGATACCCAACTTTCCTAAATAACAATAGAACCCCAAGAACAACAAATACAGCAATGCTTTCACAATTCTAACTGAAAAGTAATTCCAGCCTAGACTTTTACCCAAAGGATTGAGCGTTAAGAACTAAAGAAAAGGCAATGTCTATGTGAAGTCTCAAAAAATGATCTTGGGGGGTGGGTAAAAAAAAAAAAAAGATCTCCTATGAGCTTTTTTGGAAAATGTTACTCTAGACAATTTCAAACACACACAGCAGTAGAGAATATGAATGAATCATCACAAGTGCCATTTCTAACTTTAACAATCTACTCATTCACTGCCTACTCTTGACACTTCTTGAAGATATACATGCTTTGCCTGGAAAAGAATACACATCAAAAAAGGGAAAACATAGCCAGGCACGGGTGGCGCACACCTGTAATCCCAGCATTTTGGGAGGCTAAGACAGGAGAATCACAAGTTCAAAGCCAGTCTCAGATTCTAAGCAAAAGTCAGATTCTAAGCAACTCAGTGAGACCCTGTCTCTAAATAAAATACAAAGTAGGAATAGAGATGTGGCTCAATGGTCGAGTACCCCTGAGTTCAATCCCAGGTATCCCCACCTCCACAAAAAAACAAAAAGGTTCTAGGGAAAAAAAATGAATTATCACCTTTGACTGCAGGAAATCATAACCATAGTTTCGAAATTTTAAAAAAGAAAGGCAATCAAACTCCCAAGAAAAACAAAATGTACCCAAAAGAAAGAAATTACACTGCATTACTTGGCTCAACATTCAACATTTATATACTCAAAAAAATGTTACTACTAGGAGGTTGGTGCAAGAGGAAGATATTATGTTAAAGAGAAATTCCTCAAGAGAAGCCAATACAAAACATTTAATACTGGTGGATCAAGAAAACTTTGTATACACTCTTATTTTCAAATTTTAGGTAAAAACCAAAATGAGTTTCAAACTGTTACTTACAGAACACCTTCTGTATTTTGTTATAAGCCTTTTAGTTGGGCCCTGCCTAAGGGGATAAGGGTCACTATACCGATTATGGAATGCCCATCGAGTTTCTTGTTATTTGAGATGAATTAGCCCCTTTTGGGGTAAATTTTTTTGCACATGGTCATGTCATTAATTGATTTAAAAACAGCATAGCATAGAGGGAGAATGAATAAAACAAGTTTATCAACAATACTGATCAAAGTCAGTACTCTTTCTGAGCACTCTTTTCGAAACAGTATAGTACTGTGGTACTGTGAAATATACATCTGGATTCAACCCCCTACCTCCAGAAACATAACTCCTAGAACTTAATGCAATATGTGTCTTTTGTATGTTGAGAAGGATGACTGGTGGCTGGGGGTCCCTAGCTTCAGGATGAGGGCTAGCCACTGAAAACACCCATGGCAGAAATTGAGGACTAAACTTTAAGCCCGACCCTCTACCCTCCCAGCAGGGGAAAGACTGAGGGTTACTTGGATCACCAGCAGCCAGTGATGTAACAAATCACGCCTATGAATAAAACCTTTATAAAAACCAAGGGGGCGGGGGAACGGCTGGAGTTGTGGTCCAGTGGTACAGCACTTGCCTATCATGTGTGAGGCACTGGGTTCAATTCTCAGCACCACATATAAATAAATGAATGAAATAAAGGTCCATCAATGTCTTTAAAAAAAAGAAGGGGGGGGGGACCCAGCAGGGTAACATCTGGAGGTGTCTGCAGGGTAATACAACCTAGAAAGGGCATGCATCTCATTTATCTGTAGCCTTTTTAAATCTCTCTCGTAGTAAAACAAGTAAACTGAAGCATTTCCCTGAGTTCTATAAGCTGCTCTAGCAAATGGGATCATGGAAAAGCAAATTTATAGCCAGTTCTGACACTATGTTCAGGTAGTATCAGAACTGAATTAAATGGAGGATGCCCAGCTGGTGTCTACTGAGAAACTGCTTGGTTGTTGGTGGAGAAAAACCCTTCCATTCCACATTCTAGTGACCAGAGATGCTGTGTTATATTGACTGTATAAGAGAATAGGGGGGAAAAAGCACTTTGTTCCCCTCCTACACACACTTTATCTCCTTAACTACATGGTGAAAAAAGGAAAAATAACCCCATGCTCTCTCATACTAAAATATCTTAATGGGTCAAATAGAATTTACAGGGTCTTTGGCCGTATGCTACAGGAAATACTGAAGAATAAGAAAAATCGAAGTACCTGTTAGGATTAACTTCCCATTTTATTTAAAAACAAAAAACCCTTTAGCTCCTTCATACATATCACTATGATCAGCCAGCTTTCCACCTAAGGAAATTTTCTTTTAAAGTTTGATTTTGGGATGGTATATGTAAAAGAACTCTGGGGAATAAGTCACTATTTCAAGTAATAGACAACTAACTGGGAGGTTGTGCTCAATGACCAATAAAAGCCTGAGAGCAATTTTTTCACTTAATGAAATAAAAATATTTTATTATAAACAGTAATGATGAACACTACTACTACTATTAAATGTGCCAGGCACCTAGTGAAACACTTGACACACATCTCATTTAGTCCTTAACCTCAACAGGTACATTAACAGCCTCATATTTTAGATGAGAAAAACTAAGGCTCAAGAGAACTTAAGCCAGGCACGGTGGTGCACGCCTGTAATCCCAGCACTTTAACAGGCTGAGACAGGAGAATCGCAAGTTTAAAGCCAGCCTCAGCAATGGCAAGGTGCTAAAGCAACTTGGTGAGACACTAACTCTACATAAAACACAAAATAGGGCTGGGGACATGGCTCAGTGGTCGAGTACCCTTGAGTTCAATCCCCGGTACCAAAAAAAAAAGAAAATTTAAGAAACACATCACATCAGTGTTTATACAGCAAGTAAAGAGAAAACTGGGACTCTAAAAGTTCTCAGATAGTCAGGCATCATGACACAAACCTGTAATCCCAGTAGCTGGGGGAGCTGAGGTGATAATCCCATGTCCAGAGACAGCCTCAGCAACTTAGGTATACCCGATCTCGAAATAAAAAAGGTTAGGGTTGTATCTATGGTAGAGCAACCCTGAGTTCAATCTACAGCACCACACACCACACACACACACACACACACACACACACGTGTCACAGATTACTTATAGTTCAGTCAACAGTATTCCAAATAAATCTTATTAATAAATATTTAACATTTAAATCAACATTAGCTTTTTTTAAAGGAACTAAAATAAAAAGGTAAAGGATACTTAAAAAATTGAAATCTGAAACAGTAAAGCTAGTTCTCAGTCTTATGGGGTTAACAGACATACTAGAAAACCGAGTTAAAAAGTAGACCAGTCTTCAAGGCTGTAGAATTAATTAAAACACACCTGGAGACAGGAGATTGAGAAGTCAGCTGCGTTTCCTGAGACTATGTGATCAGCAGAGATACCAAAAAGCCAGCGCCAATTAAGTACCAAAGAAAGTATCATATACCTATTTCATAGTATAGTTCTATAAGGTTTTATTTTTGTTTGGGGGAAAGTAAGAACCAATCAAGGGCCGGGCATGGTGGCACATGCCTGTAACCCCAGCATTACAGGGATTAATTAATTACAGGAAACTGAGGCAGGTGGATCTTGAGTTCAAAGACAGCCTCAACAACTTAGTGAAACTCTGGTAAGCAATTCAGCAAGACCTTGCCTCATACAAAAAAGGGCTGGGGATGTGGCTTAGCAGCTAAGCATCCCTGGTACCAAAAAAAAAAAACCAAGCAAGGTCAAACTTCTGTTGTACTAGCTCTGTGCCACAAAATAAAAATTGATGTAATTACTCTTGAACATTCATTTCATTTTTATACTAGTATACTTCCTTCAAATAAGCACACTAAAAACTCTTGAATTTTGCTGGGTGCAGTGGCACACACCTGTAATCCCAGCACTGGGAGGCTGAGACAGAAGAATCACAAGTTCAAAGCCAATCTCTGCAACAGCAAGGCGCTAAGCAACTCAGTGACGGAGTACTTTTGAGTTCAATCCCCAGTACCGCCCCCCCCCCGCCCCCTGCGCAAAAAAAAAATACTCAAGAGTTTTTTTTACCTTTCTTCTTTAAAGCTGCTCAATATCCTAATTTCATTAAATACAATACTCATCTAAGGCTTCACCTTCTTCTTTCAACAAGTATCTCCTAGGTTTTAAAGTAATCCTATTAAATACAAATTTCCAATTTATGTGCTGAATTTACCACATATTTACAATTTGTTAGGTCATACAGGAAAAAAAATTAGTAAAATCCCTTCCTATCAAGAAAACTAAAGCTGTTTTGTTGTTGTTTACATGTGTATATATGTATGAAATATTGGAAACCACAACGCTTCAAGACAGCAAACTACTAAGTATTATGTGAAAGCACTCCTCGATTTTATATTTGTCTTTAAAAGTTTATTACACTAGAATACATGCAGAGCTGCAATGCTTACCTGCATCAGCTCTGGACCGCTGGCCAGGTGTCTTTCCGAATGGGGTCTTCATTCATCTGTATTTATGTGAGCAGCAGAGCTGCTAAACTAGGGTGAAAATTCAATATTCTCCAACTGGAAACTTTCCACAAAATGTCAGTTTTCTTGTTAATCCACCATCCAAGTGTCTCTTTCACAAGCTCAGCAAAAATGTGAGGAATCGCAAGTGCTCTGGAAATAGTAAAATAGTTAATTACTAGAGCAACCAAAGCAGCAAAATGCCTAGTGAGCCATTAAAATACAACCTAAAATTTTAAATATGTTTTAGCTAAAATGCACTTTTCCCAAAAAAATTAATTTTGTTTCCTAAAACCTGAGTTCCTAGCATAGGACAAAGGAGGAGGGCAAAAACAGGGCAACTGTTCCTTTAAGAGAAAGTCTAGGATAATCCCAAGACCCAAAAAAGTATTTACTCAGTTCAGATGACACATTTCCTCACTATCCTAATGCATTTTGCTGGTAGAAAACGGTAAAGGATGAACGCTGGGATTTCCGAAAGTTTAGATTGACATGGCCCATCTTCCTGGTGGGACACAATGAGCTGGACAACAGGGAGGGAAACAGGGATGTGTGTCACTGAGGGAGGCACAGTTGGGCAGAACACGAGGAGGCCAGTGGCCTCGGACAAGAGAAAGGATTCTGATCAACAAAACTTCACTTTTCCCCTTCTGCTCCCAAGTTTCCAGAAACTTCCTCACCCATGCAAATGTTAAGTCCTTTTATGCAAACAGCTTTTTCATTTAAACAAATCTAGTTCCAGGAATTTACAGTCCACACAGTATAACTTACTTCACACATATATTCTCAGATAGGATTAAAAAATCCACCACAAATTTCACTAATGATGTTGGTTCTCATGTTTTAGTCTTTATGTCTACAATTTATGTCCACTGTTTGCAATTTATGTCCAATTTAAAGAACTGAAGGGAAAGCTTAATCATCTAAAAGACTAAAATATAACCAAATCATTAAAATAGTTCAGATGTCTGATGAAGGAGGAAGTTTAACTTTTAAGGTAAAAATTCTCAACTATGCAGGAGTGGTGGAGCAGCCTGTAGTTCCACTGACTGAGGAAGCTATCACTGAGCCCAAGAGTTCAAGGCCAGCCTGGCCAACATTGCAAAACCATCTCAAAAATAAATAAAATCTAAATTGCATAAACCTTTTATATTATTCAAGAAAGATAGATTTAAAAATCAATGATTTTATGATTAATTCCTTCCAAAAATGTTCAGTGTGCTTACTGCTAGAAGCTTAGGGTAGAGGGGAAGACAGTAAATAAGCAAAAAAATATATGTGTGTGTGTGTGTGTGTAACAGCAATATAAAGTACTGAGAAAAGCACAAGAATAGCACTAATTCTGTAGGTAATGCCTCTCAGTGTTGAGGCTTAAGCAAGCTTTCCAGTGCTTCAGATGGTCTCACTGGGAAGCTATACCCAATCTGCCTCCCATCCCACCCACCCTAGAGAAACCAGGCCTATGATGAAGGATACCAGGACAAGTGGCAGGTTACCCACCTTCCCCCACCATCCTACCCACCTGCTACACCAAGTACCACATGGCTCATTTACCTCATTCAGCCTAAGCTTCCTTTATTTAACTCTTTCCTATGGTCATGTATCCAATTAGATTTTATCTCCCTCTTCTTGCCTATCCACAACTCTCCAGAAGGCAAAGACCATCTTCAGCAAAATGCTGCCTACTGCCACCAAAGACCCTCCCCATTCACAGCTCCCTCCAATGGTATTTCCTTGTACCTGTCATGCATATTGTTACACAAGTTCTTGTACCCAAAACCTTCATTTGGAAACACATCCCATATACTAGTACCAACAGCTTTCCCTTTTTGTTAGCCTCCTGGTCATCTGCACACCTTTACTGAAGACTTTGGTAATGGTTTATTTTCTTTCCACCAAAATTCATCAATATTCATGGCAACCCCATCATCCAAACATGATCTTTTCAACATCTGTCCCCTGGGTCTTTAGACATCATCACTTCAAACTACATACCACACATGAGCCAACTATTCCTACAGTCAGTTACTACCTAGACCTTTCCTCACCAGGAACTATTAATACCTCCAAAGCTTTTACTTTAAAAAAACATCCCACACTCAAAACCACTTCTCATCACGCTAGACTTCTTACGTTAACACTGCTACTCCAACAGTTCTTTGATTCAGTTGATAGAATTCTGAGATGTTCTGAATTAAGTTATAGATCAGAGGACGGAGGAAAGAAGAGTTGAGAGTTTGTTTTACACTAACAGATTTGGGCATAGTGTGGGGCGAGAGGTGCCTTTTCCACATTCCTTCCTATATGGTGAAGATCAGCCATCAAGGAAAGGTAGCACTGTACTTGTAGAACCAGCCAAGAAGCAACAAGTGCTTCTCCTTGTGGAAGGTCCTCCTATCCCATGGCTTCTCTCACTCCTTGTCATTCTGTCCATCCCCCAATGACCCAGTTCTTATTTTTTATACCAGGGTAATCCCAATGAAGCAACTTATACTTCTTTCCCACAGACCTTCTTTCTTTTGGTACTGGGGACTAAACCCAGGCACACAACCACTGAGCTACATCCCCAGACATTTGGGGGACAGAGCATCAGTACTTGGGATCAAACCCAGGGCCTTATGCATGCCAAGGCAAGCTCTCCATAACTGAGCTACATCCTCAGCCCCTTTTATTTATTTTGAGACAAGGCCTCAGCTAAATTGCTGAGGCTGGCCTCAAACTTGCAATTCTCCTGCCTCAGCCTCTGGAGTTGCTGGGACTAGAGGTGTGAATCCACACACATGGCTTTCACAGATTTTCATTATAAAATACCTTTGCTTCTTGGATCTAGAGGACATTTTTCCAAATGCTATATGGCAATGATGCTGGTGTCTGAAGAGAATCTGTTGTAGGCCCAATCCTTTATTTTTGGCTAACATCTGTAACAGTTTAATAACCCTGTTATTTCAGCTGTTTCTCGGTTTCTAAATTTTAACACAACCAATCAGTCCATAGTTTTATGACTTCTTCTTGTCCTGTCATGTCCCTCAGGAACTCACTGACCTATCACTAGCTAAGATTTCAGGGATGGTCCGACTGCAGTGGTTGCTCCCTTGCTGTGCTCAATTTCCCCCACTCTTCTTTTCCTTCACTGTAATGTGCAGTCTCAACCCAACGCCCTTTCTGTCGTGCTTACAACTAAAGCACTAAATATGGATGAGAAACATATACAAAATTTCACTTCAAATTTATCAGGTTGTAATCTCAAAGGTGTATTCAGCTATACTACCCATGACCTCAGCAGACAGGCTTGCTGTCTTCTAGGAAAACAGCAGATGAAAGACAACTACACACCATCCCACCACCAAAGTGCCCTTTGCTCCTGTGATACAGGTGAACTGTTGCGAGCCATGTGTAAGTAGGCCCGACAGTGTTTACCCAATCCCATCCTTGACCTCTGCATATATCTCTTAACAGAATATTCTCAGCAGCTTACAATAAATGTCATCAGAGACACCCCACTCTCTTTCTCTACTCTTCTTTCCAAAACTACTTAAAAGATTAAAGAAAATTTTTATCTACACAAATATAAACTGATCCTAACAAATTTGTGTGGCATGGGATTCTTCACTTACTAATGTTCTAAAGTGTGTACCTTTTCACTGGCAGATTTAAGCTTATCTCAGCAATATTTTCTGTATCTTTCTAATTCATTAAAATTTTCAAGCTGAACTTGGCTAACAAACTTTTAAGAGAAGCTGAAGGAAGAACTGCAGTGGGGGAAGGAAACAAGGGGACTTTTTTTTTATTTTTTTTTTTAGTTGTTGATGGATCTTTATTTTATTCATTTATTATTTATATGTGGTGCTGAGGATCGAACCCAGTGCCTCATGCATGCTAGGCAAGTGCTCTACCACTGAGCTATAGCCCCAGCCCCACAAGGGGACTTTTTGAACAATGTAAGAATGCAAAAGCCAGGCGAGGTGGCGCATGCTTGTAATCCCTGCACTTTGGGAGGCTGAGACAGGAGAATTATGAGTTCAAAGCCAGCCTCAGCAAGGGCGAGGCGCTAAGCAACTCAGTGAGACCCTATCTCTAAATAAAACACAAAACAGGGCTGGAGGTATGGCTCAGTGGGAATACCCCTGAGTTCAATCCCTGGTACCAAAAAAAATAAAATAAAAACTTTACCAAGCCAGACACAGTGGCGCACACCTGTAATTCCAGCAATTCGGGAAGCTGCAGCAGGAGGACCAGATCCAAGCTTGAGGTCATCCTCAGCAACTTACAATACCCTGTTTTTATTAAAATAAACAATTAAAAGGACTGGGAGAGTAGCTCAGTGACAGAGCACCCTGGGTTCAATCCTCAGCATTGTCCAAAAAAAAAAAGGATTTACCTAAATCTAGTCAAGCCTTTAGACCTAAACAGTTTATAGGGAACAGGCAAAGTAGGAGCAAGTCAAACACTGTGAACAAACATGAAATTCAGAAAGGAGCCATAATAATGATAAATGAGCCATATTCTTCAAAAATTCAATGTCATAGAAAAGAAGAAAGGTAGACATACACTCTAGATTAAAAGAAAGAGGCAAAACAATTCCAAGAACCCATACACCCTAAACAGATGGTTTTGGAGGCAGGGGAGACAAGAAAACAGGTTTAAGACAACTGGAGAAATTTCAGTACAAATTAAATATTAGATGTTATGGGATTATTAAACTTTAAAAACACGAGGACACTGTGGTTATGCATGAGAATTATTCTTCTCAGGAAACGTATGAGAAGCTTCTAAGGAAGCAGACTCATGATGATTGTTTGTAAGTTAATGTCAAATAATCCAGAGAATGAAAAGGATACACGCACAAGGGATAAAACAAATATGGCTTTTAATCTAGGTAAAGAGCATATTAATATTCACTAATGTCCTTTGAGCCTGTATTTTAGTTCCAAAATTTTCATGACAAAAAGATAAGGACAAAAGATTCTGGACCTTCCTTCATTAAGTACATCTTTATTAAGTACAACTAAATACCCAGGCTTGCACTTTGGCTAAATAATCTTAAAAATGTGTCATGAACTTTAAGTTTTGAAACTCGAAATCCTTCTACAATTAGCTCAAAGGAGATCACAAAATGTTCACACTACTTACCATAAAAATGAATGTTTACTGAACATTCCCTACCTGTCAAACACTATTTTAAGTGCTTTACTTCTTCTAATTCATATCTTCCTCACAACTACTGTACCACAAAGACATACACTATTATTATGCCATTTGGGGAATTTAAAAACAGCAGCATGGCCAGGCCAGGCGCAGTGGCGCACACCTGTAATCCCAGCACTCTAGGAGGCTGAGGCAGGAGAATCGTGAGTTCAAAGCCAGCCTCAGCAAAGGCGAGGTGGCAAGCAACTCAGTGAGATCCTGTCTCTACATAAAACACAAAATAGGGCTGGGGATGTGGCTCAGTGGTCGAGTGCCCCTGAGTTCAATCCTCAGTAACCTCCCCACCCCCCCAAAAAAAAACCACCAAAAAACAAAGAGCAGCACAGGATTTACACTAATTTGGTAAAAGTCATACAGACTGCAAGTAGCACTACAAATAAATTTCCTCTTTAAAGATTGTTCCCATAAAGGATAGGGTACCACAAAATAAATGACAATGTATTATGTCTCCAAAAAGATTAAGGAATGAATATTTCAAAATTTCAAACATAAAAGCAGTAAGCACCACAAAGTAGAAGCTATATGCCAAAATAGTGGTTGCTAGTTGCTATCACCAAATAATGTTATTTATATAAAGAAAATATATTTCTATAACTGCTTAAGCAAAAATACTAAATCCTAAAATTTTTACACCAAGATCACTAATGGAAAAGTATACACAAGCACTAATAGCCAGTCAAGTAGAAACTAAAATTTATGCTGTCAATAAGTTGTCTTAAAAATGATGTTATAAATGATACAGTGGTGCGTGCCTGTAATCTCAATGACTCAGGAGGCTGAGGCAGGAGGACTGCAAGTTTCAAGTCAGCCTTAGCAACTTAAGAGACCCTGTCTCAAAAATCAAAAATAAATAAAAATAAAAAAGGGCTGGGGACATAACTCAGTGGTAAAGCAGACAAGTTCAGTCTCCGGTACTTAATCCCAAAAAAGGAAGAAAAAATACCTAATGTCAGAGTGATATAAGAAAAACATATTTTGGTCTGTGATATAAATAAAAACATCTGTGATAAGAAAAATACATTTTGGTTTTCCTCTCATTTCCTGGCACACATCTCCTAAGACCCCAGAACACAGTTTTGCTGAAGGAATGACTGATGCCTCAGGATACTTGGATGGCCTCAGTATGGGAGCTGGTTTCCAGGGGAACCAATCACCAGGATTAGAGGTTTGGAACTTTCAGCCCCAACTCCAACTTCCAGAGAGGGGAAGGAGCCGGAGACTGAGTCAGTCATCAGTGGTCAATGATGTGGTCAACCATGCCTGAGAAGACCTCCATAAAAACCCCTAAATGATGAGTTCAGAGAGCTTCCAAGTAGATGAGCACATGGCGGTACCTGGGGAAGACATAGGTGTGCTCCAGGCCTCTCCTCCAGAACTATGTATCTAACTGTTCATCCTAAATTGTATCCTGCGACAGGCCTGCAATCTAGTTACACACACTTTTCCTGAATTGTGGGCCATTTCCGCAAAGTATTAAACTCAAGGGAGGAATCACTGACGTTTCCAATGTATAGCCGTGAATAAGAAACACAGGCGACAAGCTGGGCTTGCGAGTGGAGCAGAAGTGAGGCAGTCTTGTGAGAGCTGACTCTTCAGTGTCAGACACAGTGTCAGTTTTAGCTTAATTGTAGGAAAACTAATTGGTATCTGCAGAGAAATAGAGAACTAGATGGTTTTGGAAAAACCCCCCATGCACTTGGTCCTAGACTACTCTGTGTTGGATGACCTAGAAAAAGAATGTGCCTGGCGTGTGTGAGGCCCTGGGTTCAATCCCAAGCACTGTAAAAGAAAATAATTTCACAAACAATTTTTTTCTTTATAACGCAGTGAGAAATGTACATTACCACAAATATTTACATGAAAGGAGGCATTCGGGTAAAATCTGAACACAGGCCTAGATATCAGATAAAAAGAAATGATTTTCTAAGTATGCCATGTAGTTACAAGAAAATCCTTATTTTAAGAAGTATAGTGTGACGTGGTGGCACATGCCTGTAATCCCAGGGACTCAAGAGTCTTAGGCAGGAGGATCACAAGTTTGAGGCCAGCCTCAGCAACTCAGCAAAGCCTGATTTCAAAACAAAAAATAAAAAAAAAAAAAAAAAAGATCTGTGATGTGTCTCAGTGGTTAAGCAACCCTGGGTTCAATACCCAGTACCTCCCTCAAATCCCCAAAAGTGTCACAATACCTATACCCTACGGCAATTTTCAAGTGGATAAACAAACAAAATCGTTAGTACAGCCAAATGTCAGTAAATGAATCCTGATGGGTCCTCAGCTATAGATTCAACTTTTCTATGTATGGAAAATTTCATTCCAAAGGTTTAGGGGGAAAACTGAGGGAAGGAAGTACTACATTTAGAACTGGCCACAGCAACACAGAGGTTTAACACAGGCATGCTTACAAGTATTTAACTTTTCCTTAGGACATTAAAAACGGGTTAAGGTGGTAAAATATTTGCAACTCCTGAATCTGGAAGATGAATATGTAGATAATCAACTGCTTATTTCAAGTTTTCTATATGTTTGAAATTGTTCACCATAAAAAGATAATAGCAGGGTGAAGCAAAAGGACCCACAGGAGTTCGGGCCCAAGATGAGTAACACAGCAAGATTCCACTTCTTCAAAACAAGAGACAGGAGCCAGGCCCAGTGGTACTCACCTGTAATCCCAGCAGTCTGGGAGCTGAGGCAGGAGGAGTGCAAAGTCAAATAAGACCAGCCTCAGGAACTTAGCAAGGTCCTAAGCAATTCAGAACCTACCTCAAATTTAAAAAGGGCCAACAATGTAGTTCAGTGGTAAAGTGTCCATGGGTTAAATCCCCAGTACCAAAAAAGAGAAAAAGGGGCCAATGGTTTTAGATTTTGTAACTATAAACAGAAAAAACACTGGGAGCTGTATGTAGGTACCTGCTTGTAATCCCAGAGATGTGGGAGGCTGAAGTAGAAGGATTCAAAGTCCAAAACCATTAGCAAAACTCTTATCTCAAAACAAAAAGGACTGGAGATGTAGCTCAGTGGTAAAGTGCCCCTAGGTTCAACCTGAAGAAGGACTAAAAAAGGAACAGGAGGAGGAGAGGACTCAGTTCTAAACTGCAGAATTACAGTGTTCAGCTATGTAAGGACCTTGAAAAGTGCCATTACACTAAAGATCTGCAAAGCTGAAACTCTCCCACTGATAACAACAAAATCACTAAACAGTCTAAACCACTAAACATCTGAACACTTTTGATAAAGGAGCTCTTAAGCATGGACAAAATCCACAGGACCATGGATTTGGATGGGAGATACTGTCTACACTTTTCCTACCTTCCTTCTGAAATAACGCACTTTCTTTCTTATTTCTGTCATGAAGGTATGCAACAAACTATAATACCTTTAGCAGTACCTCCAACTTTCTCAACAACAAAACAACCCACTGTTATCTGTTGCAGATCTCAAAATATCTGAAATTCATCAAATACTTCTAGGTTGACAGTTATTACACCTGCCACTACCACAGAGAGACCAGCTTCTCATTAGGCACTCAGGCACAGCACAGGCCAGCTGTGTAGCTACTCTAGGCCTAGTCCTTAGCTACCAATAGGAAAGCATAATTAGTGTAACAAAGATCCTGAATGGCCTCTGTTCCTGGGAAGTACCTTCTAAATCCTTGAAATTTCCTGAGAAAACTCAGAAGTATCTCTAATTCAAGGTAAGCCCCCAGACAGCTTCTGCTAACAAGATGATTCAAAAAGGCTGGCCACATCAGAAACACCAACCACAGGATTAGAAGATTGGGGCTTGGAGCCCCATGAAAGCAATCCAATGTCCAGGGACAAGAGCTAGAGACTGAGTTCAAGTTCTGACCAACGAGGCAGTCAATCATGCTAATGTAAAAAAGGTCAAAAAAAATACCATGGACACACACACTCAGGTGAGCGCTTCTGGCTGACAATAATCTGCATGCCGTAGTCACTTGTGGATGGTCCAGGAGGGTCAAAACTGACTCCACAGCAGGGAATAGCACTACACATTTGACCCTCACAGGTCCTGCCCTACACATTTCTTTTTTAGACCTAATTGGTAACCTTTTCTAATTTAAAAGCTACAATCCTAAATATTGTACTCTCTAGAGTTCTAAAAATTTTTCTAAGTGCATAATCAAACTTGAGGAGGGTCATAGAAACCTCCAAATCTGTAGTGAGACCATCTGAAATACAAGAAACTTGGGGAATCCCCCATTTGTAGCTGGGGTCTGAAGTAGGGTCAATCTTACAGAAACCTGTTCCTTTTAAGTTTGACCTAACTTGAGTGGTTAATTAAGAACTGTACTACATAGTCAGGCGTGGAGGCACCCGCCTATAATCCCAGCAGCTCCTGAGGCAGGAGGATTGTGAGTTCAAAGCCAGACTCAGCAATTTACCAAGGCCCTAAGCAACTCAGTAAGACACTGCCTCTAAATAAAAAGGGCAGCGGATATGACTCAGTGGTGAAGCACCCCTGGGTTCAATCCCAGGTACCAAAAAAAAAAAAAAAAAAAAAAAAACCTGCACTACAATGGCACACACATTGAAAATGCTCTCCTGTGCTCCCTTATCAGCAATCATTTTTGATAATCAGCACATAAAAGGAAATAAGCTACGGACCACCCCATAATCCATTTTTTTCCAAATACACATCAAAAACCTTCATTTTAATCCCTTAAAAAACAAAATTTGAACTATATGCTGTGGCCCATATACTGTCTTGTCACTCATGTTACCAAAGTAGCTACAGTACAGCAATATTTTTATAATTCTTTAAATATAATTGGTTTCCCTCATGAGCCTGTGCAGTTTATTCATCCGTGTTCAAACACATTCCCAACAGGCACCCACAAGTTTCACTGGATTGGCCAAAAGGTCCACGGCAACACCTCTGTTAAAACCATGGAAACAATCCCTCCAGGTCCTTAATGGGTTTGTGAAGGCCACCTACAAGCATCATCAAAAAGAATAGCCAACTCCTGGTAACAATGGACTAGAAATCCTAATAGCCACAAAATGAAGATAAAATTTAAAGAGACACCCCTAGCAAAACCTGTTAGGAACCAAAGTTTCTAGTAGAAATGACTAATTCTAGGTCACAGGAGCTTAGAATATCATACCAGAAGCAAGGAAGCTATCAAAGACTACTGCAATTGTATCAAAGAAATACAGAAGGTTCTTTTGCACTACTGTCTCTACTCTTATATACGAATGAAAACTTCCATGATGAAAAGATGAACACACACACTAAACACATCTGAAGACATCAAAGAACTTGAAAGGCAGCATAGCATCACAGAAGCAAGATCTAGGACAGGAGATCCTATAGCTGAAAACACTTTCATTCTTGAGACTAACTGCCAAATGTTAAGGTGCAGTTGAGAGACTGTCAGTTTTAGCAAAGTTAGGAGACAAGGGCTGGAACACAGGGGTTACCAAGGGGAGGGCAGCAGGAGGAGCACTGGGAAACCATTGTCACCTTGAGCTGGCATCGTGAATTGCTGCCCTTAAGGAGCTGGGGGAAGAGGGAAGCAGCCAGGCCCTAAGCATAAAAAACTCATCTTCATCCCACAAGTGAACTGAAGGGACCCCAGAATTCTCAGTCCCTCAGATGCCTGCCAGAAACAAGCGTGAATCTACCCTGTGAATATAATCCTAGACCCCAAATTATTCAATTAATATTTAAAATGTAATCTACTAGATGTGTACACATACAAACTGTTCCCACAAAAAGATAAGATGAATAAAACCCAGCAGAAACAACAAATAAACAGAAAAAAAGCCACAGGACTGCCAGGATTGAGTTGTAAAATCATACTAAGAGAATGGTGCATATCTTTTGCTGTTTGCCTACTTGTTTTTTGTAGTGCTGTGGATCAATCCCAGGGCCTCACCCAAGCTAGGCCAGCACTTTACCACTGAGTTACACCCCAGTCCCAATAAACATAATTATTAAATGAAAAAGGAAATAGCTATAATTACTATCTTCATACGGATGTAAGACTGAAAACTTTGGTTAAAAAAAAATTTAAAAATCAGATATTCCAGAAGTGAAAAAAAAAATACAACAAATTTAATGGGCAAGACTAACAGGAGGTTAATCTTGTTAAAAATTAGTGACCAAACAGAGAGCAGAGAAAAATATCCAGACTGAAGCAAGAAGTAAGAGATTGAGAAATGTTTAAGGGGGTTTAAATGGACTCTCAGAATAGGGTTGGGGGAGGGAGACAGCAGAAACTCTTGAAGAGAACACCTTCAAAATTAATGAAAGAAGCCAGGCATGGTGGCGCAGGCCTGTAATCCCAGCACTTTGAGAGGCTGAGACAGGAGGATCACGAGTTTAAAGCCAGCCTCAGCAACGGCGAGGCGATGAGCAACTCCATGAGACCCTGTCTCTAAATAAAACATAAAATAAGGCTAGGGATGTGGCTCAATGGTCGAGTACCCCTGAGTTCAAACCCTGGTACAAAAAAAAAAAAAAATTAATGAAAGAGCACTTCTCTGTAGACCCATCAAGACCCAAGAATTCTAAGCAGGATTTTAAAGAACTGCACACACTCCTAGAAAAATGATAGTAAGACCACTAAAACTGAAAAACAAACGCAGCCAGGCACAGTGGCCACACCTGTAATCCCAGCAGCTCCAGAGGCTGAGGCAGGAAGACCACAAGTTCAAAGCCAGCCTCAGCAATTTAGTGAGGCCCTGTCTCAAAATGAAGGTGGGGTGGAGGGCTGGGGATATGGCTCAGGGTTATGCGCCTCTAGGTTCAAACCAATACAATATACATATACATACACACACGAACATATCTTTCAAAAAAGAAGATAACTTCTAATATTTTTAGAATGTTTTTAGACTAATACACACTCAGAGGATTCACTATTAGAAGTCAGTCACACAACAGGTTAGAAACATTAAAGATTGTTCTTAAGGCAAAAGGAAAATGTTCCAAGATGGAAGATCAAGTTACAACCAGAAATGAAGATCAATGAAATGGGCAAATTTTGTGAGTAAATCTAAATAGGTATTGACTGTACCAATTAATGTTTTAAAATAGAATACTCACAGATTTAAAACAGCAAAAATTATGGCATGTAAGTAAAAATAAAGGGAGTTTAAGTGTCCAGGAAGAGAGAGACGTGCCAAATAATATTAGATTTTTGACTGGAGGAAAAAAAATTTTAAATAAGCATCCAAAAGATGGCAAAACCAACAGGAAAAAGTATGTAAGGCAGGAATAAACAAAATGCACTCATTAACATATTTAAACACAACTATGTCAGATAGATCAAATGCTCCAATCAGAAGATAACTGACAAGGTTTTTAATCTCCTACTCTTTTGTGCTAACAAGGGAATCATCTACAACCTAAGCATACAGACTGAAAATAAAGGATAAAAAGATATACCCTGCAAATATTAAGCAAATAATATTGCAACATTAATATCAAGTTGATAAATTTTACCTCTAACATTTTGCCTTAAAGAACATTTAATAAGATATTAAAAGATTCAAATGATGAAGATATACAACTCTAAATATGTGTGCAACCAATAACATATCCTAAAAATACATAAAGTAAAAATTGTCAGAACTAAGGAAAAACAAATGCAAAACCAGAGTACAGTTTGCACTTCTCTAAACAGAAAATGCAAAATAATAAAACACTTCAGCCAGGCATGGTGGTGCACGCCTGTAATCACAGCACTTTGGGAGGCTGAGACAGGAGAATCATGAGTTCAAAGACAGCCTTAGCAATGGTGAGGCGCTAAACAACTCATTGAGACTCTGTCTCTAAATAAAACATAAAATAAGGCTGGGAATGTGGCTCAGTGCTCGAGTACCCCTGAGTTCAATCCCCAAGACTAAAAATAAAAAATAAAAACACTCAAAACTCTGACACATTATGAGTGCTGACATGATGCCACAGTGGAGAATACCACACCATTAAACTGTTTCAAGCACAAAATGATTACAAATAACATATAAAAATCACCTTCAGGAGCAGGGAGCGGTGGTGCATGCCTATCTATAATCCCAGCGGCTTGGGAGGCTGAGACAGGAGGATCACCAGTTCAAAGCCAACCTCAGCAAAAGCAAGGCACTAAGCAACTCAGTGAGACTCTGTCCAAATAAAACACAAAATAGGGCTGGGGATATGGCTCGGTGGTTGAGTGCCCCTGAGTTCAATCCCCAGGCCAAAAAAAAAAATCACCTCCAGGCTATGTGGTTAAAGGATAAGTAAAATATAAATGAATTTCATGTTCGGACTTGGGTCTCCTCACCAATATATTTCATCTATATGCAAATACTCCAAATTGGGGGTACAGGGAGGGGGACAACCCAAAACATCTCTGGTTCCAAGTATTTTAGTTAAGATACTCCACCTGTATTAACACATCTATCTCAGTAACCAATGGAACCAATAGGCCAAACCATGAAAAGAAGGGGGGGCGCTATAACAATTTAACACAATTAATCAACTGACAAAGCATTGTTCCCAACAAATGCAGAAGCACGTTCTTTATAACCACACAGAACACTTTAAAAGCTGCACACTGGGCCAGGTGCGGTGACGCACTCCTGTAATCCCAGCACTTTGGGAGGCTGAGACAGGAGGATCACAAGTTCAAAGCCAGCCTCAGCAATGGCGAGGCACTAAGAAACTCAGTGAGACCCTGTTTCTACATAAAACACAAAATAGGGCTGGGGATGTGGCTCAGTGGTCGAGTATCCCTGAATTCAATCGCCAATTAACCCCCCCCCCCAAAAAAAGCAGCAACTTCTTGTTTTAGTCAGCTTTTTGTCTCTGTGACAAATATCTGAGAAAAACAACTTAAAGAAGGAAAAATTTATTCTGGCTCACAGTTTCAGAATTTCAGTCCATGATCAGTTGGTTCCATTGTTATGGGACTATAGTAAGGCAGAACATCATGGCAGAAATGGCATTGAAAATAGAGCTGCTCATCTCATGGTGGCCAGAAAGACAGGTCAAAAGGGGCCCAGGGACAAGTTATATCCTTTCCCAGGGCAAGCACGCAGTGACCCATCTACTCCAAGTAGGTCCTACCTCCTGCAGTTTCTACCACCTCACAACATTCAAATTGCAAATCGCTCAATGGATTAAGCCATCAAGGAGGCAAGGGCCCAGCAGTCCAATCACTATCCAAAATCCCCACTTCTGTACACTGTTGCACTGAACCAAGCCTTCAAATGAGCCTTTGAAAACATTCCAGAATCAAACCTTAACAGTGGTAGAGTGTTTCTGTAGCATACATGAGACTCTGGATCCAATCCCTAGCACCACAAAACAAAAACCGCACATGTGGTGGGCCATAAAGCTTCAAAATGTTTCATAAGCTTAAGTGTTTTTTTTTTTTTTTTTTACTACAATGGAATTAACAGAACCCAGAAAAATGGTAGAATAGAGACCACTCTGATACTGTAACAGTAGGTACATGTAATTTTGTATTTGCCAGAAGCCAAGGAATGTAAACTACGTAAACAGAAACAAAGAATGAATTCTAATGTAAACTATAAACTGTGGGTGATAAAGATGGATCAGGGTAGGTTTATCAACTGTATATAACGCTCTGGTGGGAATGTTAACAGGAGAGGTAATGTACCTGTGAGGTCAGGAGATACATGGGAGCTCCTACACATCATGTTTGATTTTGCTATGAACTTAAAGCTTCTCTAAGAAAATAAAGTCTACTGAAGAAAAAGGGGTTGGGGGTGTAGATTAGAAGTACTTGCCTAGCCCCGGCCAAGCCCTGGGTTCCATCTCCAGCACAAAAGAGAAGGAAAGGAAAAAAAGATTTATCAAGATAGCTTGATAAGCTGGGTGCAGTGGCACACACCTGTAATCCCAGAAGCTCAGGAGTCTGAGGCAGGAGGATCGTGAGTTCAAAGTTAGCCTCAGCAACAGCGAGGTGCTGAACAACTCAGTGGGACCCTGTCTCTAAATAAAATACAAAATACGACTAGGGATGTGGCTCAGTGGTCAAGTGCCCCTGAGTTCAATCCCTGGTCCGTCCCCTGCCCAAAAAAAAGACAGCTTAAGTTCACTGACGATGAACAACTTCAGAAATCTTCGTTGCTTAAGACACACACGCACACACACCTGCCCAGCTGGGCTTCCTTCCCTTGCCCTCCTCTCTCTCCTTTTCTCCACCCTTCTTTCCCCACAGTTGAGTCACCTGTAAACAGGATCACTCTGGCAGGAGGAAGGGGATGTGGCAAATCTCACCATTACTCTTAAAAGTTTGTGTGACAAGCTTCTCCAGCTCACATTCATTGACCGAGGCAAATCACACAACCACACTTAGGAGGAGGTAGGAACCACACCAGTAAGATACCAGTACGTAACGGCTGCAATGACTAAAATTGGAAAGACTAACAATACCACGTTATCAATGAGGATATGGAGCCGCAAGAATAGTCATGCAGTGAGAAGAAAAATTGGTATAACCACTCTGGAAAGGTTTGTTTCATCAACTTGTACTTATCACAGGCATAATACATGATCCAGCAACCCCATTTCTCCATTTATCCAACAGAAAACCAGGCAAAATGCCGGGCGCAGTGGCACAAGCCTCTAATCCCAGCACTTAGGGAGGCTGAGACAGGAGAATCGCGAGTTCAGAGCCATCCTCGGCAATGGCGAGGCACTAAGCAACTCAGTGAGACCCTGTCTCTACATAAACCACAAAATAGGGCTGGGGATGTGGCTCAGTGGTCAAGTTCAATCTCCAATACCAAAAAAAAAAAAAACAACAAAAAAAAACGGGCAAAAACAAGAACATGAATGTTTATGTCAATACCACTCACATTAGCCCATGACAACATAAAAATGAGTCTCCCAGATCACCTAACATGAGGAGCTTAATTAAATGATTTAAGAGGCTCTGCTCTGAGTCCATCACTGCTTTCCCTCTGGCCCCATGCTTCCCACAGGCTCTTT
The DNA here is from genome assembly GCA_004024805.1 of Geosciurus inauris. Taxonomy (NCBI): domain Eukaryota; kingdom Metazoa; phylum Chordata; class Mammalia; order Rodentia; family Sciuridae; genus Geosciurus; species Geosciurus inauris. Next base: position 17,759 of record PVHX01006575.1, on the reverse strand, counting down.
CACCCAATGACTAAAGTAGGCCCATTCCCACAGAACAAGAGACTCCACCTAGAGAATGGCTGAAGGACTGACTCTCTGCCTCCAATGCCATGGAAATGCAATACATTCCCCGACTTTTCCTAAGATTCTCTCTTTCCCCTCCCTTTTCCTCCTCCTTAACCATCAGATCTGTGTGGGTCTCAAGGCTCCCCAATAAATGTCAATCTAACCTCAACTTGCTATCCTCTTGTTCCTGGGGAAGCCTAAACTAATCCAATATTTATCAACAGGAAAACGAATAACTACCCTGTAGTCATACGTAATGAAACAAACTACAATCACATGGAAACCATGGATGAAACTCATGATGAAATGGATGATAGTTATAATCAATGTCTGTCAGAAACCAGAATTCTATCACTACTTCTCTACTTAAGTATAACAAAATTTTAAAAGGGGGCAAGGAGGAAAAATTGACAAGTCAACAGTGCTCAAACCAAAGGAGAATTTGCTATTAACTCAAAGTGTAAGAAGTTATTTGAAGCTGAGCACTCAACACATTATTAACATTTTACACAACACCTTCCTTCCCCCTTGCTTCCTCCATTATTGTTAAGATTGCTATGAATCTAACACCAAGAGCACACAGTTCTACAACCTGCTTCTCTTATCAAATGTTAAGTTTCTCATGCAATAAATTCCGTATCAACCTTTCTTTTTTCTTGGAGACCACTTCTATGGCTATGCTGCCCAGTCTGGCCTTGAATTTGTGGTCTCCTTCCTCAGCCTCCAGAGTAACTGAGATTACAGGCACTTGCCATCATGCCTAGCTTTCAACCTCTTTAAATTTCAACAGTGACAGAACATTCTGGTATATGAATATGATCATTTATTTTCCCTTATCATAAACACTATAATGACGAAAAATCTTACACTTATTTGTATATCTATGCAGATTTATATATAGCAAATTTCAAGCAGTGGAATTGGGTCAACAGTGTATATGCATTTTAAATTCTGTTTAAGTTTAATGGAACCATCTTCCAAAAAGGTTACTAAAGTCCTACAAACAATATGTCATCTATTTAAAGACTATAATTTCGGTGAAACTTACTTTATAGACTAATATTTTAAAGGTGGTAATGAAGAGTAATCATGAATGAAAAGTACATACAATTACTTTTATCTTTCGCTAAATCAATTTAAAGAAAAAACCTCACAAGAGTAAATGCCAGGGTAAGACCAAAAAAAAAATGACCAACAGCTTTAAGTCAGAGATAAATTTTAAATAAAAAAGATCATTCAACAGACCTTACTTAACAAAGACAGTCATCTAAAATGTGCTTTAAAGGTGTTTAAACACTGTTTAGTTTCTCTCTAAAAATTTTCAGAAAGTTCAAGAGAGACCACTACAAGTATTGAATTAGACCTCTATACAGACCGCTTTTAATTAAACATTAGCTGCACTTACTCATGGATCACTATTGGAACGAAAACAATCTTATAAAAATTAATCTTCAAAAACAGTCATTTAGGGGCTGGGGCAGTAGCTCAGTGGCAGAGCGCTTGCCTAGCTGAGTTCAATCCTCAGCAGAATCAAACAAAATAACTAAATAAAATAAATAAATAGTGTTCTGTCCATCTACAACAAATTTTTTTTTAAAAAGTCATTTACCAAAATGGAACAAAATATTTAAAAACTCAATCTAAAGAATGGGTTAAAGAAAATGATACTTCTTCAACAATGCCACCAGCATTAGTACTTGTCTATCCAAACAGGAAGGGAGGAATGTGAGCACACTGCACACCAAAGACACTGGGATCTAATCATCTTGGTTAATTTGGAGTCTGTGTTCTATTTTTTTGCAGTTTATCAAATATTTTGTATAGTAATTACTAATTAGTATCATTGCCAGTTATACTTCAAAAGTTTTCAGAAGGAAAAAACAGATCCAAAATGAAGGCAATACTGGGTCAATAAACATTTACATAGAGGAGAAAATGAGAGCACAACACCAGCGCAGAGACCTGGCACCTTGTAAGGAGGGCAGGTTCACATAAGGGCAGGGGCATAAGTGCCAATGGGAAAGCCTCCCAACCTGCTGCCCACTTGGCCTACCCAGACTACGTAGAGTACTTTCTTACCACCCACAAACATCAATCTAATTAGGCAGAGTAAGGTTATTTCTCTGGTAAATAAAAATGATATGTAGAATTGAGAGGTAGCACTGTTTAAGCCCAGAAGCAGAATATTCTTTTATTTAGTCTCCCTTTTGCCACTCTTTCCCTCACCCTACAACTGTTCAAATCTCCTTTATCCTTAAACAAAAGCAATCCTTCACTTGTGCTAACCAACTGAAACATGACACTGTCATTGAACAATGACTTTCATATTGCCTATGACCTCATCCAACATCACTGATTTCACTCCTGCATTATTTGTTGTACTCTGTGTTTGTGACTGTACCTCTTCTTGCCCTAACTCCCAGAGCCCCATCTCAAAGCTTTTTGGACTTGGCTTTAGTGTAACTTGAAGCATGGACTACTGAGTTGACAGGACAGAGAACTTGGAAAACGAAATCTATAAAACCATCATCAATGTATTATTCACTGCATTTGAGAAATGCAAAAACTTGGCCTTGGAAGTTATGTGAAGCACCTGACATTGTTCCTGGGGAAAAACTAAATAAACCTCTTATTTACTTGTTCTTAGTTGACTTAAAAGTCACTAATGCTGGAGGTCACACAGCTGGGAGATCATTATTAGTCTCCCACTAACTTTTTTGTAGGTAACAGCTCTGACGTGGGCTATTGTGATAATGGCTGCCCAGGTTATTTTCCAGGGACCAGAGAGCAGCCCATGCTGAGAACACTGACTCCTCCCCTGGGCCTAGCACGTGTCCCACGGAAACCTGATGAGATGAGAGCGTTTGGCATCCATCTTCATGTTATACCTCTCTCCTCTGTTATATTTTAACCTTTGGGTCAGATTTTATATTCAGCTCTTGATGTAGACATGCTGATCATTTGAAAACTGTTTTATTCAAAGCTATAACATAGGGTTAGCCTGACTGTGAGAATTAGAAAATTTGGTGGTCCATTTTCTGAACATCATATTTAGCCTTAACTAGGACGGAAGATTCAGTTATAGCCATTTTAATTACAGCCCTTCCCTTTGCCCACCCCAATTTTAAAATTAGCCAATCAAGAACACTGTACCCCTGAGCTCCTCCAATGAGAGCAAGGGGGAATGCTGCATTAGGGATAAAAGCAGGCAGACTGCCCACCCAAGCACTTGCTACCCAGGTTCTGTAGCACACCTGGCAGAAGCAAACTTTGCCTTGCCTACCCACTTCCAAGCATGTGTTGATTTCTTGCAGCACTCTGGTAGTTCTAACACTGACCTAGACTTGTCTAGTCTATTTCTTTCAAGGATGAAGGCACCTGCCAGTCACCAGAAACACCGAAACCATGAAAGGAATAAGAAGGTGGCACCAGTGTTCCTCCAAAGATATCCAGGCATGAATAGTCCTCCCGCTCATTATTCCTATCCTACAGAAAGGGGGAGGGGGGTTCTGTGAGGGGTCTGTCTTCCCCCCTCCACTGTCAGTTTGTGAATTAAGTCTGCAAATTTAGGGCCAAAACCTCTGTTTTGACCATTTAAGGGAAAATTCTGTTAACTAGATCTAATATTTTTCTACTTCAATCAACTAAGACTTCAGTATACTGCCCCTTTATTTCAATTCTAGGTATACTATGATAAACCAGCCAATACCACAGGCCAGAGTGTTTGGTTACTGATTTGGCTCCTCTGTCCTCATCTTTGTTAATTAGGTGGGGCCGCTGGCCCCCTGTCATCACAGGTCCAATCATCCCAACTGCATTTAAGGATCCCAGTTCAATGGCAGCAGTTCCCACAGTAATTTCAGACTTTCAAAAAGTGACCACAAAGCTCAAAGACACTGGTGTTCTTCTCACCAATTTCTCTCTTACAGATACAATCTAAAACATGAGCTCCAAATCCTCCCAGGTTGGGTGAGCAGGTGTGTTCAGTAATAAATCCACTCTTATTACGCCAATCTCTCTTAATTTTTGGATCCCTTCCTCCTATAGGATAAGTTCCGGCATCTCAACTTCATTTAGTACAGGTCACATTTTGACTGTTTCAGCCAACCAACAAAGTTGCTCAGGCCCTTTCTAATCCTTCAAATTAACACACTGAACCCAGAATCTCTATTTACTGTACACTTATCAATATACTGATCCAACTTTATGTTCCACAATTACTCCACACCCTTAAGATCTATTCCCACAAATACTGCCCCAAGTTCCTGTCTATACAGTGGCAAAACTACAATCATTTGGAGTGTTGCCTCACTACAGGTCTAGAACAAAGAACAATGGTTGCTCAGGTTCTCAGAAAAAGACAACTACCCCAGAAGAGGCCAAATGCAGGCACTGCAGGCACAAGGACATGAAGTTCCTCCAGGGAAGTGCTGAAAACGCTATTCCTACCAGCAAAGGTAGTGAGTGCAGCAGCTCTCACTGTCTACAACTTAATTGGATTTTGACCATGCACCATCAAAACAATTTTCAGGATTCCATTCGTTAACAATCAATACCCTCACCCATAAACTGGGAATTTCAATTGCATCGTCTTTTAGAGCAGTTACTGAAAATTCCAGGTTCCTTATGTGCAAACTGAGCTGAGAATTTACAACCCTGAGCTCATTCTTCTGCTTTATGACATAATTTGGCTAAGCTGGACTACATTCCCCAGAATTTCCTTTCCCTTATGTTTCTGACCAAACAGTCATGTGCAGGAGCTAGAAAGCACAGAAGGAGCAGCCATCCTATGGCTCTGCACACACCATTGTGCTGATTTGACTAGCCTCTCCCCTGGGGTGCTCCTAGACAAAAGTATATGGTTGGTTGGTTAGTTTTTGTGGTACTGAGGATTGAATTCAGGGTGGTTTACCACTGAGTTACATCACCAGTCCTTTTTTAAATATTCTGAGACAGGGTCTCACTAAATTGCCCAAGCTGGCCTTGAACTTGAAATCCTCCTGCCTCCACCTATCCAATTAGCTGAGATTATAGGTGTGTACAATCATGCCTGGCCCAAATGGTGTACATTCAGCTACCTGCCAAGGGCCCTGCTCTTCAGGCTGTCCATACAAATATAGTCAGAAACAACAGGAACTGGCACTACTTTCCCTCCACCATTATTGTGGCTTACAGCTTTGTTGTTTTGTTTTGTTTTAATATCAGGAATTGAACTCAGGGGTACTCGACCAATAAGCCACACCCCCAGCCCTATTTTGTATTTTATGTAGAGATAGGGTCTCACTGAGTTGCTTAGTGTCTCACGGTTGCTGAGGCTGGTTTTGAGCTCCTGATCCTCCTGCCTCAGCCTCCTAAGCCACTGGGATCACAGGCGTGCACCATCACGTGCGGCTTCCAGCTTGTTCTTGCTCTTCACTTCATACTGATCCTTCTTTCCCGAATGCCTGCCTGCCTGCCTTTTGAACTTCAAATCAAGCTTGACTACAACAGCCTTATAGAAGCCAGAAATTATTCCCAGAATTCTGAAATAATTCCCAGAATTATTACACTGGGTAAACCTAATATTATACCAGTCCCTCAAACAATACACACACATGCACACATGTTTTCTTTATTCATCCTAGTAGTTCTACTTTCTCACTGAATCCTGTGATTCTAGGAGTGGGGTGGGGATCACAAAGCTGGGGATTAACTCAGTAGTAGAGCACTTGTCTAGGAATGTGCAAGGCCCCAAATTTGATCCCTAGCACCCAAAAAAATTACAATTAATGTTTACTTAATAACCACTATATTATAAATATCTATACAGTAGACCAGACCTTTAACCTATACATCCTCATCCTAGCTACTGCATAGGGTAGTTCTGAGCATTTGCAATCCAGACACCAAACTAAGTACTAGAAAAGTAATTATGGGCAAAAACAGTCTCTGCTTTCATGGAATTGAACCTTTCTGGGAAAACTAAAATTAATTTATTTCATAAACCAATGCAGTACTAATTTTGAAAAGCACCAGGAGGACTTCAACTTCAAGGAAGTCAAGAGGAAAACAATGATGGTTTGTTGTAGCAGGTTATAGACTAAATGGAGACTAATCTCTCCACTTCTATTCACACAAAAAGAAATTTCATGAAAAAATGATGCTTGAACCAGGCGCGGTGGCACATGCCTGTAATCCCAGCACTTTGTGAGGCTGATGCAAGTTCAAAGCCAGCCTCAGCAACAATGAGGCGCTAAGCAACTCAGTGAGACCCTGTCTCTAAATAAAAAAACACAAAATAGGGCTGGGAATGTGGCTCAGTGGTCAAGTACTCCTGAGTTCAATCCCTGCTACCAAAAAAAAAAAAAAAAAAAAAAAGATGCTTGAGCCAAACTCTTAAGAAAGACTTCCTAGGAATAATTTTTCAAAGCAAAGAAAAGCATTCCAGGCAGAGGAAAAGAACAAGCGCCAAGATCCCTAGAAAAGAAAGACTGGTGGGCATAGAAGACTAAAGGCCTAGTACAGCTAGAACAAAGCAAGCAAAGGAAATGCTGAACAGGATGCGGATGCAACCAAAGTGAATGATACACAGTAGTCCCCTTTATCCATGATTCTACTTTCCACAGACTTAGTTACCCATAGGAAACCATGGTTTGAAAATATTGAGTGGAAAATTCCAGAAATAAACAATTCTTAAGTTTTAAATTACACACTGCTCTGAGTGTGATGAAATCTTGTGCCATCCTGCTCGGTCTTGCCCAAAACATGAATGATTATAGCTTTGACTAACATATCCACGCTGTATGTTACTGGCCCGTTAGTCACTTAATAGCCACCTGGGTTACCAGAGGCACTGTTCCAGTGCTTGTGTTCAAATAACTCTTACTTTACTTAATAATGGCCACAAAATGCAAAAATAAAGATAGTGGCAATTCAGATATACAAAAGAGAAGCCATAAACTGGATCCTTTAGCAAAAGCTCTAGACTTAAGAAAAAATTGTAGGGGCTGGAGTTACGGCTCAGTGGTAGAGCGCTTGCCTAGCATGCGTGAGGCACTGAGTTCGATCCTCAGCACCACATAAAAATAAAATAAAGACATTCTGTCCACCTACAACTAAAAAATAAATATTAAAAAAAATGTATGCTAAAGTGGCCAAGATCTAGATCAAAAATGAATTTCTCAGTGAAATTGTGAAGAAGGAAAAAAATTCATTCTAGTTTTGCTGTTGTGCCTCAACCTACAAGTTACAGCCATGATGCAATAAGCTGGAATGGCATTAAACTCGTGGGTGAAAGGCAAACAAAATGTATCCTGACTGATGGCAACTTGTGCCAGAAAGCACTGAGCCTATACCAAGACTTTATCCAACAGATTCCCTAAAATTAGTGACACCAAGCCATTCACTGCAAATAAGGAGTGATTATGCACACTCTAATTTATTAGAATTTATCATAGATTTGTACAATAGCAAAAGATATTATAAATTATAATATAATATAAACTATCTGCAGTTTCAGGAATTCACTGGCCGTCTTGGAACATAACCCTCCAGATATAAGGGGCCACTCCTTACACGACTGAGGCCACATTATAAATTTCTGTCCTCAAAACAATGGGAAGCCATTGAAAGTTTTAGGTAAAGCCATTGACATGATCAGATTGACTTTCTTAAAATGTAATTTTTTGACAGTAACAAAATCACATTATATTTACTTTTTATTCAACAACCTCATTATCTTAAAGCTAGTTGTATCTGCACAAATACAAAACAACAAGCAGGCTGGGGACACAGCTCTGACATAGAGTGCTTGCCTAGCAGGCACAAAGGCCCTGAATTTAATCCCCAGCACCACAAAAAAATAAATATATGCACATGGTTAATTCACTGTAGCAATGATTTATAACAGCAACAGAATGTGAACAACCCAAATGTTCATCATTAGTAAATAAGTTTTAAGCACAAAAGGTGGCAGAAGAGCTTCTAAAGAATGATCTCCAGAATACAGTCATTCCCCATACACACAGGGAATTGGTTGCCAACACCCACCCTCGCAAATACCAAAATCCTCAGAAGTTCAGTTCCCTGACATAAAATGGGGTTGTACTTGCATATAACCTAAGCAAATCCTCCTCTACAATTTGTCACCTCTACTTATAATACCTAATACAATGTAAATGATATGTAAACAGTTGTTACAGCGAGTTGTTCAGGGAATGACAAAAAATCTGTACTTGTTCAGTACAGATGCAATTTTTTCCAATATTTTCAGAAAGTGGTTGGTTGAATCACTGGATGCACAACACATGGACACACAGAGACAATTGTATTAAGAGTAACAATAGCCGGGCACAGTGGCACACACCTGTAATCCTAGCACTTTGGGAGGCTGAGACAGGAGACTCACAAGTTCAAAGCCAGCCTCAGCAATGAGGGGGTGCTAAGCAACTCAGTGAGACCCTTTCTCTACATAAAAGGCAAAATAGGGCTGGGGATGTGCATCAGTGTTCGAGCTCCCCAAGTTCAATCCCCGGTACCAAAACAAAACAAAACAAAGAATAACAATGTGTGTTATCTATGGTATAAGAAAGGGAAATAAAAATACATACTGCTCTTATTCAGAAAATTGAAATCCTGGTAGAGCAGAAACTAATGTAACTGGGGCAGGAGGGGTCTGATGAAGGAACAGAATGGGAAAGATACTAAACTTCTTAGAACAGTTCTGATTTCCAAAATTACACAAATGTCCATGTAAATATTTTACATAGTGAAAAAATACAATGGAAAAGCAATTCTTAAAAGTTAAGCATTTCAAGCAAATAAACCAAATTAATTATCAGACTGATCAAACAACCTAAAAGAAAATATTTTCAAATAGATTTATAGTTAGGAATACAATTGTATTATGTTATGTTTTAGAACAAAAAGAACTGTAACCAGCCATGTGCATGCCTATAATCCCAGCTACTCAGGAGGCTGAGGTAGGAGGATCTCAAATTTGAGGCAGAGGCCAACCTGGGCAATTAAGGGAGACTATGTCTCAAAAATAAAAAGAACCGAGCACAGTGGCGCACACCTGTAATCCCAGCACTTTGGGAAGCTGAGACAGGAGAGTCACAAGTTCAAAGCCAGCCTCAGCAACAGCGAGGTGCTAAGCAAATCAGTGAGACCCTGTCTCTACATAAAACACAAAATAGGGCTGGTGATGTGACTCAGTGATCCTGTACCCTTGAGTTCAATCCTCAGTACCAAAAATAAATAAAGAACTGGGGATATAGCTTAGAGGTAGAGTGCTTGCCTAGCATGCTCTAGGCCCTGGGTTCATTCAATCTCCAACACTGCAAAAAAATTTTTTAAAAAGAAAACCTGCAACCAAACCTAAACCTACAGTTTCTTCAATGTCATTGGTGTTATTTTCAAACTTCAACATCTACACTATAGGAAAAAGTAATTACAGAAACATTACAAGAAGGCAAATTTTCAATGTTGGAGGAAAAAACTCAAAGTAAAAAGCCTATGACATTAAATGTGTACTAAAATCAAAATGAATACTTCACAAGTCTGTCCCATGAAAGCAGAGACATCCTATCAGCAGTAAGGACACAAAGCCCACTTCTTGGTATCTAAATTATACCCCCCAATGAGAAGAGCTGAAACAGACACTAGATATCTGACAGAAAAGAACAATGTCAAATATCCTCAGACATCTTGAATCAGACAGCAAGAAAAACTTCAAAAAGACTAGGACATACTGTAGTTGTGACAAGCAGAGGGAAAAGAATGACTATCTGATTAAAATACAATGGCTATCTAAAAACTCGTGTCTACAATGATCATCAAAAGAAAGAAAGCAGGGGCTAGGGTGGTGGTTCAGTGGCAGAGTGCTTGCCTAGCATGGCTGAGGCAGTGGGTTCGAACCTTAGCACCACATAAGGATGAAACAAAGGCACGCTGTTCATCTACAACTACAAAAAAAATTTAAAAAGAAAGAAAGAAATTCAATGCCAGGCATGGTGGGCATGGTGGCACACACCTGTAATCCCAGCTACACTAGAGGGTGAGGCAGGAGGATGACAAGTTTGAATCCAGTCTCAGGAACTTGGCAAGATGCTCTCAAAAAAATAAAAAGGGTTGGGGATGTAGCTCAGTAGCAAATAAAACACACCTGGGTTCAATACCAGCACTAAAAAAAAAAAAAAAAAAAAAAAATTCAAACCTTCTGGCCAAAAAGAATCTTATAAGCAAGAAAACGAACATTCTTTCTTCTTATCACCTGTATCGAGACCAAAATACAGGTACTAACAATAGTAATTCAGATATGTATGATTAGTAACATCATTTGCACACAGGTCCAAACATTAAACCTATTAAACAAGTTATAAGGATATAACTACAGACAACCTGAACAATTTAACTATAAGCAAATATAATCTAGATTTATTTTTTTAAAAAAGTTCTATCATAATTTAAATTTTAATATAAGTTTTAAAAGACTATTATAATCTAAAAACAAACAGTATTTTTTAAATGCCTTACTAGAATCTTCATTTACTCTCTCAACATTTGGATAATATCCATGTTTACTGGATCATACGTTTAACCTAACACTAAACCAACTCCCCCTCCTTTGCCTCAAATGACTGCATCTGCTTCCCTAATAGACTACTCCAGATTCGAGGTCCTCACTGGCAGCCCTCCAACCCACTTTCCACAGTGCTCTAAAACAGAGGTCCAATCATAGCCCCAGGAGCCTTCAATGGTCATCTCCAGACCAAATAAATAAATAAATAAACTCCAGCTGCATTCATGTGAAATGTGGAATTTAAAATGTGGCCCCAAATTCATCTGTAAACAAACCAGCCTTATGAAATTCCCAAGGGGAATTAACAGTTTGTAAGGTCATCATGATCAATGTCCACTGTACATTTACATATGTCAGGAGCCCTACTAACCACTGCATTTAAGGTTACACCTGATGAGGCAAGTCTCATCCACAAAAGTGATAAACACAGGAGAAAAAGATAATTGGCAGGGGCTGGGCGTGGTGGTGCACACCTGTAATTGTAAGAAGCTAAGGAACTCAGTGAGACCCTGTCTCTAAATAAAATATAAAATAGGGCTGGAGATATAGGTCAGTGGCCAAGTGCCCCTGAATTCAATCCCTGGTACCCAAAAAAGAAGACAACTGGCAGGGATGGAGAACAACTCTTTTAGTTGAGACTCAAATCCTGGATAGTCTTGTCTCTTCGACTACTTTCTCACATCTCTGCCCCACCATCCCATCCTGCTGGCCTTCTTTCCTCTACTTTAATATTCTTGACCCTAGTGGAGCATCACTTTTTCACCCCTTGAGAAAAAAAATATGTCCTCATTGCGTGCATGCGTATCTTCCCTATCAAATTGTAAAGACACATCTGTTTATGTACTTAAGTCATACAGGACTTGTAGAAAGGACACACCAAGTAAAGATTTAACTTAAAATTTAAAAAGAAAACTTAAAATTAAAAAAAAAAATACCGAGAACCTTAAAGTTGAGTCTATTTTATTTTTTTGAGGGGTGGGGATTGAACTCAGGGCCTTGCACATGCTAGGTAAGCACTCTACCACGGGCCACATACCCAGCCCTCAAAGTTGGAAAATGGAAAGGGAAAGGAAATCAACATTTACTAGAACCAGTTATTGTATTTCAGGAACTATACTGAGAACTCTATGAATCCCTTTCATTTAATTCTCATAATAGTCTTACAGTACAGGTTTCATCTCAGCTAAGAAATTGAATTTTAAAAAGGTTTCATGATATATCAGCTATGTGACTTTGGACCAGTAAAGAGTGGAGCTTGATTTCAACCCAGAGGGTCCTGACTTGAATGATCAACTTCAGAGCCTATGTTCTTTTCATAATACCATGTCTTCCAAACTCAACCAAATAACTGAGCAAAATTCTCTTCCTCCAATTTCTCATTCAGGAAAAGAGGGGAAAAAACACACTTAATTAAATATCTAATAAGCGTTAAGTATTTATATTTATATACTCCTCTGCAAACTGAGGTCACTAACAGGCATACCAAAAGAAATGCCTGTAGGCATTATTTTCAACTTCTAAATAATCCACAATTACTTCTCCAGAAATAGTATTCTTTTCATGTATTTCTAACATACTTTTTTTTTGGTACTGGGGATTGAACTCAGGGGCACTCGACCACTGAGCCACATCCCCAGCCCTATTTTGTGTTTTATGTAGAGACAGGGTCTCACTGAGTTGCTTAGCACCTTGCTGTTGCTGAGGCTGGCTTTGAACTTGCAATTCTCCTGTCTCAGCCTCCCAAAGTGCCGGGACTACAGGCATGCACCACCGCACCCGGCTCTAACATACTTTTTGAAAGGATACTAAACATTAACAGCTTGAAGAGAGAGCCTACAGAATAAGAGAAAGTCTTTGCCAGCTACTCTTCAGAGGATTCATATCCAGAATAGGCAAATGAACTGAACAGACACCTCTCAACAACAATACAAATGGCAAACAATTACTTGAAAAATATTCAATACCTTTAGTTAAATCAGGGAAACAATTCAAAGCTCCGCAGAGCCGGTAGGTGGTACAAGCCTGTAATCCCAGTGATTGGGGAAGCTGAAGCAGAAGGACCACAAATGCAAGGCCAGCTTCAGCAATTTAGGAAGCCTCTGTTTCAAAATTTAAAAAGGGCTGAGAAGGGTTGGAGTTGTGGCTCAGTGGTAGAGCACTTGCTTAACACATGTGAGGCACGGGGTTCAATCCTCAGCACCACATAAATGGATAAAATAAAGGTACTGTGTCCATCTACAACTAAAATTTTTTTAAAGGGGTGGGGACTGAGGATGTAGCAGTGGTAGAGTATTCCTGAGTTCAATTCCGGGGGGACAGGAGACACGACACCAAACCTACACTGAGATTTCATGTAACTCCAGCCAGAATGCAATCATCATGCATACAAATAACTGTAAATGAATGGGGGAGGGGTTTTTAAAATGTAAATCAGTACAGCCACTATGGAAATCAGTACAGTGGTTCTTCAAAAAAATAAAAATAGAGCTACCATATGACCCAACTGTACCACTCCTCAGTACTTATCCATTTAATCAGCATACTTTAGTGATAGGTGTGTATCCATGTCCATCACAACACAATTCAGAATTGCCTAGGTGTCTTTCATCAAATGATTGGACAAGAAAAACATGATATATATACACAATAGTCTACAATGGGATTTTTATTCAACCATAATAAAGCAAAAAATCCTGTCATTTTCAACAACATGGATGAACTTAGAGAACATCATGTTAAGCGAAATAAGCCAGACTCAAAGACAAGTATCGAATGTTTTCTGTGATATATGGAAGCTACAAGGGGAAAAAAAGACATCATCTTGAAAGCAGAAGGTAGACTATTAGGGTAGAGGAAGAGGATCAGAGGGAGGGAGGACCCAAGGGTAAAGGGAGGTAGTGAGGAGTGAAAACTGTTTATATATTATGTTATAGGCATGTAAAAATATGCCACCATGAAACCCACTATTATGTACTACCATGGACCAGTAAGACATTTAAAAAAAAAAAAAAAAAGTGCTGTCAATTATGAAGTAAAGTAAGTAAAGTTGTAACAGGGTGTGCATTCAGGTTTGCCACTAAAAGTAAAAACACTATAATTAAACTTCCTGCAGTTAAAGACCAGTAACTCTGCACAAACCTATAATCCCAGCTTCTCAGGAGGCTGAGGCAGGAGGATCTCCAGTTCAAAGCCAGCTTCAACAATTTAGCAAGGTCCTAAGCAACTTAGTTACACTCTGCCTTAAAAATAAAAAGGGCTAGCTGAGCACGGTGGTGCAAATCTGTAATCCCAGCACTTAGGGAGGCTGAAACAGGAGAATGGCAAATTCAAAGCCAGCCTCAGCAACGGCGAGGCACTAAGCAACTCAGTGAGACCCTGTCTCTACATAAAACCCAAAATAGGGCTGGGGATGTGGCTCAGTGGTCGAGTGCCCCTGAGTTCAATCTCCAGTACCAAAAAATAAAATAAAATAAAATAAATAAATAGGGCTGCGGATGTCGCTCTATGGGAAAGTACTCCTGGGTTCAATTCCTAGTACCAAAAAAAAAAATAAAAAATAAAAAAACCCTGGGCCACATTTAAGATACTATACACAAGATGAAGAGGTAAGCACAAATCTCATCATTATGGCCTCCTGGTTCACAAGAAAGGAAGGGGGAACCATTATCTAGTTACAGTGTAATGACATTGCTAAATAAAATGTACAGGAAGCCATTGTTTTTTAGTAGGCTTCTGCCCCTAGGCCATAACAGACCAGAATAAAATTCAAAATGGAGCCATTCATACTAAAGTTAACCAAACTGAAACTAAGTTATTATCTGAACTTCACAGAAATCAGGAGAAAGAGCTAAATTTCCCCAACAAGCTAGTTTTAAACCCAATGACAATGAATTTCCTTCTGCTTTAAACCTGACAAAAAAGTAACCTGAAGAAATCTGGTGTTAACCAGTTACTTCTCTGTTGTTTTCTCCCTGTACTGTCCTTATAAGGAAAGTAACTTTGAAGCAACCAGGCCAATGCACTCTTGCTTCTTTCTACTTTGTTCATCCCTATTCTGCCTATAAAACCAGTGTAGTGTGGCTGTAGTCCCACAGTACCAGCCTGAGAAACAGACCCAGTAAAATAAAACAAAATAAAATCAGCTTATTCTGTTCATCTTATTCAAACACATTCTATTCTACAGAAAGAAGTGTTGCCAGATTCTAGAATCACGAAGCCAATTAAGATCTTTAAACTATAGTAAAGTTGTTCTTTGATAATAACCATGACCCCCATTTCACAATGGCCATTCCAGGGAATATCCCTTTACTGGATTTCATGGGTACTCACAGTTGTCCCACTGGAAACAAAGGGTTCTGGGGCCCACTGTGGAAAACAGTATGGCAGTAATTCTCAGAGTCTCCAATATGATAATATTAAGTGTGATGCTAAATAGAGAAGTAAAAGATACCAATGTTTCCCAAACCCAACTGATCAAAGAACCTTCTTTTTTCCATAGCATCTGGGAAAACTAGCTTCACAAAGAATGCCACCTTAAGCCACACTGGTTCCAAAATTGTTATTGATATCCTATACTGTTATTTTGTTCTGAATTGGCAATTAAAGGTACTATCAAAAATAGGACAGTCCAAGCCAGGCGTGGTAGCCCATGCCTGTAATCTAGCACTTTTGGAGGCTGAGACAGGAGAATCGGGAGTTCAAAGCTAGCCTCAGCAATGGTGAGGCGCTAAGCAACTCAATGAGACCCTGTGTCTACATAAAACACACAAAAAAAATAGGGCTGGGGATGTGACTCAGTGGTCCAGTACCCCTGAGTTCAATCCCCAGTACCCTCCCCCCCCCCAAAAAAAAATTAGGGCAGTCCAGTTTTCCCGTTATCTGCACATCCCGGGATTCAAGGAATCTAATAGAAAATACCTGGGGGGAAAATAGTGTCTGCACTAAACCTTTCCTTTCTTGCCCTTATTGCCTAAATAAAATTATTTACATAGCATCCCCTGTATTAGGTTTTATAAGTAATGTAGAAGTGATTTAAAATATATGGAAGAATTGCGATGTGCATAAACTATGTGTAAATACTAGACTTACATAAGGAAGTTGAGCATCAGATTTTGATATGTGAGGGAGTCCTGGAACCCATCTTCCTTGGAAGATTGAAGGTGGATTTACTAGTGAAATTAGTAAATCATTGAAAACAGTTTCCCTTTTTTAATAAAACAAAGAGATAAATTGAAAGTATATACTGACCCTTTTGCATTATCCATTTCGAAATCATTTTGAACGTTAACTGCTACTTAAAAGATTAAAAATAAATTTCACTTTCTCATAAGAAACTAATACCCACTGCCCACAATTTTGACATAAACATTGTGCAACCTTAATATGTAATTACCAAATCTGATAATGAACGTTCTGTAAATTACTAGTTACAATTTTTTGATGTTTGCTCACTAACTAAAGCTGAAGAGGGGGGGAGAGAAGCTGACAGAAGCCGCCTCGTTTCACTTAACCTTTCCAAAATTTCACAACCTCCAAGAGTGTTCACGAGTGCTCAAGATGTCCAGGTAGAAACCCCCAAGTTTAAGTTTAATATTCACCGCCTAACAAAAGCTATGCTGAAAAGCAATTAACTGTACTCTCCATCAATCCTTTCAGACTGCATTGAGTTCCTTCCAGAAAATTCGAACATAAGAAAGTTACTGAGGTATTCGCATTTCGGTATGGATCTCGTCTTTGGCACAAGTCACATTACATAGTGAAATCCTTTAAAACACTTGAACGTTACCTGGCCTATTGCTTTTTGATGTACACGCTATCTAACCAAACGAACCGTTTTACCAAGGGTAGAAACATTTCAACATGGATGGAAAATCCTCCCCGAAACCCAGAATTCACAAATTATAAGCAATAAATCAATAGAAAAACAATTGCGTAAACAAACTTCGAGATGCGCATGAAACGACGCGGGCTGAAGCCATTGCTCACACGAACCCCCAGATGCTGAGAACGCACCAGCCGTGCAGGAAGCAGCCGACGACCGCGACCCCGCGCGCTGCGCAGTCCCGGCACCGCACAACCATCCGGGCGCATTCTTGCGCGCACACCCAAGGTCACGCAGGATGGGGTACCGCGCCCCCAGCCAACACGCACCGGGTGGGGATGTCTCCGGAGCACGCCGCCCCCGGAAGGCGCCGCGGCGGTCAGCCGCGAGCCTCGGCCTCGAGGGGCGGCCCGGGAGGGCCCGCATCCCCAGAGCGAGCCGCCCTCGGGGGTCTCGCCACGCCCCTCCCCCAGCCGGCCGGGGTTATGCAACGCTCCCCCTCCCGCGCTGCCGCAGGCGGCCGCCCCCGCCCCCCGCCCAGCTCCGAACAAAGCGCGCGCGAAGGGGCCGGGGGTCGGGCCGGGCCGGGGGCAGCCGCCATGTTGGCGGGGGCGACAGGGACGGGTGGGGGCAACGAACAAAGGAGCGCGCGCCCGCCCCAGGCCCAGCCCGCCGCGCCCGGGCCCGCCGCGCCCGGCCAGCAGGGGGCGCTGAGGGACACCGCCCGCGGACAATGCGCCCCGGGCCCGCGGGCCGCGCTCACCTGAGTCCTGGCCGCTGCTGCGTCTGCTGCTCGCTTCCCTCACAGCCCACTCCCGCCCTGTACTGCTCACCTGCCGGCCGCTAAGGCCGCCGTCCGCAGGCCCCGCGGGTCCGCCGTGGCTTGCTCGCGCTCCCGCCGGCCCAGCCCGAGCCAGACGGCGCCTCCCCACCCCCGCTCCTCGCCGCGGCCGCCGCCCGCCCCCCGGCCGCCACGGCGCACGCGCACTGCGGCCGCCGAACTGCGACGGCCGCGCCGCCCCGGCGCCCGCGCCGTCGGCCGCACTACGCAGGCGCGAGGTGGGGCCGGGCCGGAGCGAGGGGCGGGGCCTGACGGAGCTCACCTGGAAGGCGGGGCGCCGGCTGGCGGACCAGGTGCAGGCGGGAATACTGCGGCGGTCGGAAAACAGACCCTTGGAAGCTGCGGGGGCGCGGCTTCTTCCGGAAAGCAGGCAGTCTGAGAAGCCTTTCGTTTTCGCGCGGTAGGAGGGCTTTCAAGAAATGACCGGCCGGCTTTGTCCTGGGACGTCAGCAGCCAGTCGCTCGGAAACCTGCACGCTGCGAAGATGGATG